>CM054120.1:88355540-88592913 GCA_028673005.1 Tanypteryx hageni
TCGTTAGATTTCTCGACCATTTGAAGGAAGAAAAAAAATGTCGGTTCGTTCGATCCATGCATTACTGCCTTCCGCCGCCTGTTTCCGATAGAATGTCGTGACATCCTTTGATCCGTTTAGCGAATCAATGTGACACCTACGGTTATAGGAATAAACAAAATTTGCGATATCCTCAAAATATTAATTTTATTTAATGTTAGGCCGTCAATCGCGGATTTCTTTAAAGTATACGTCTATACACTCGTCTATCCAAAAAATAAGTTAAATCGGTCATGTAAAATTCCAATTTTTAACATTTAATTGCTGGTCTGCAAAATTTATCGTTGGCCTTTCAAAACTTCAATTCGAGTGCATTTCTTAACGAACATTTCTTACTCCAACTCCATAGACCCCACACCTGACACCAATATGTCGTAGTGACATAGGGAGTGTCGAGTAATCGTAAGATGTTTTAGTGCGAGAAGGAATGTATTGCCAAGCGTTACATAGGATACGAAAGGAGATCAGTAATACCCAAACGTTACATAGAGTACAACAGGTGATCAGTAATACCCAACATGCTTACTCGGCTAAATCCTGCAAGGGGGAGGTGGCGCGGGGTGCCTTGGTGACCCTGGTCTCGTAGGAGCTGCTAGCCAGTCAGTTCCGATTCAAACGTAGCCTGCGAAGGCGGACTAGCCGGTCGAGGTTTGACAGAAACGTAGCTGGACCAACGAACGAGGGACCGCGGAGGGGCGGGCGATCCTAGTCCCATAAGGAAGGGCTAGCCGGTCAAGGTTGACGCTAACACAGCCAATCCTACTGACAGAGGAGTCGCGAGGAAACACCGCGGAGGGGCGGGCGATCCTAGTCCCGTAGGAAGGGCTACCCGGTCAAGGTTGACGCTAACACAGCCGATCCTACTGACATAGGAGTCGCGAGGAAACACCGCCCAGCCTCAGGGATGACCCGCGCTTATATACTAACATGAGATACAAAGGTCAAGCGCTAGTCATCCCCTGAAGTGGGTGATTGAGCGAGCGGGGAATCACCCAAAGGGCGCATTGCCCTGAGATAGCGTGCCTTAAGGGCCTGATTCACCCATAGAGTAAATAATGAGTGTGGCGCTGCGGCTGACTATATGATGTCTTTCGGCATCCTTACAACACTCCTATCATTATATATAGACGTTTCTTACAGAGGAGGAGGATATAACATACATATAACATAATAGGAGGATACTAATGTTTAGGCACTTCCAGATGAGCTGGAGATTCGAAATTTGAATCTCTCCATAAACATATTGTGGTGGCCGTTAAAAATGTTTAAAATTTAAACAATTGGAAAAATATTATTTCACTTCTAGAAGTACTTCAACTTTAAAATTTGGCAGAAATGTGTAGCATTAGTGCCCCATAATGGAGAAAGTATAAAATTCTTAAAATGGCAAAGTTTTGGTATTGTTTTAGTATATTATTTTTACATAAGTGAAAAACGAAAATCACTCTGGAGGTCAAATATTTAAAATTAAAAAAATATTTGTAATGATGAAATTTGAAAAATGAATGTTTTTTTATGGTGAGATGATATGCTTGCAGAATGCAAGCACCAACTACTAGTATGTTATATCCTCCTCCTCCTCCTCTGTAAGAAACGTCTACATATAATGATATTTGGGTTGGTTTAGATATATTTCATGTAGTCGGCTATCTGTCGATGTCAGGCATATAGGGGATAATCCCCACAATAACTGTTTTCAAAAAAGTTGAAATAACATTAAAGTAAGTTCAGTAGTGTTCTTCCAAAATAAACACCTGAAAAGTATTGTCAAAAACCTTATCTTTTAATTTAAATGAAAGTAAATACATATCACTATTATATAATTCAAGATTTTTTTGGAGAGAATAAAAACATAATTTGTGAATGTCATATTTTATGCATCTAGGATGAATAATATTACATATATTAAGATTGCAATGACTACAAGAATGAAAATATGCCTACACTATTACCTATAAGCTTCAGGTGATTCAATATGCAAAAACGCATGTAAACTGAGCAGCAGCACATCATTTTGGTCCACCTCCCACATAAAAATACAATCTGTGAATGGAGCAAATGAGGAAAAACTGAAGTTGATAATAATAATTTATTTTCACCGTTGGCAAGTACATTGCATGGTTTCATCATATTGATATAAAATTCACACATTATCATCTAAGTACATATTCAAAAACACTATAATAAGTTATTCCCAAAAGTTAATTTTTTAAACTGACTTTTAAACAATTTATGTGGGACATTAACTTAATTGCAGCAGATGGTTTCTTAAATATAATAGCAGCTGCATGGTGAGGTGCATTTTGAGAAAGAGTCAAGTGATATTTATTGAGATGAATGTTATTTTTGGTACGAGTGTGATAATGATGGTAGTCGAGATTTCTTGGGAAGAGGTGAGGATTTTGCTTGACAAAAATGGTGCTGTTAAGAATGTATATGGAAGGAAGAGTTAATATTTGAAGAGACTGAAAAAGGGGCTTACCAGGAGTGCGATATGAGATTCGTAGCATTGCTTTGATAGCCTGTTTTTGTAAGGAGAAAGCTTTTTTAGAGTGGGTTGCATTGCCCCAGAAAATGATGCCATAGGATAGTTGGGAGTGGATATTTGCATAATAAAGGAGCTTAAGGGTATCAACCGAGGTTATGGGTGCTTATTTTCTGAGTAAGAAAATTGCAATAGCTACTTTTTCATCACAGCCTTAATATATGTAGACCATTCCAGGTCATCACCCTATGAATTTCATTGAGGTGGAGCATTCAAAGCTTGTATTGTTCATTGAAAGTTGGAGGTTAAAGGAAGGCAATGCTATTTTGGTGTGAAATTGTATATAGACAGTTTTAGCGTTGTTCACATCAAGACCATTAGAAGAAAACCACTGAATCATATCTTCTATTGAAGCACTGAATATATTGTGAAGATCAACTGGATTCTTGGAGTAAAGAAGGCATGAGGTATCATCAGCATATAATATAGATTTGCTGTAAGACATGCTATTAGCCAGATCATTAATTGATACAATGAAAAGTAAAGATTCTAATATGGATCCTTGAGGAACACCACATACTACTTTAAGTATTGACTTTGAAGTAATCATACCTTGGGAGAAGCAAGAAGAGTATTTAACAATTTGCCTTCTGTCTGTCAGGAAAGAAATTACCCAGTTTAAGGCATTACCTTTGATATCAAGGTTAATGAGTTTAAGATAACCTAAGTCATGGTTTACACTATCAAATGCTTTTGATAAATCAAAAAAATACCAAGGGTAAGTTCTTTATTGTTTAATGCTTGATAGATTTGATTGAGTAGTTGAAAAGAGACTGATATTGTTGATCTTGCTTTTCTGAACCCATGTTGGTATTCATGAATAAGATGGTTAGATTCAAGAAAGAAAGTAACACATTTATAGAAGATTTTCTCTAGAATTTTAGAAAACACAGGAAGAACAGATATGGGCCTGTAAGTTCTTGCAATCAGAAAGTGGACCTTTTTTTAGGAATAGGAAGAACACATGCTAACTTAAGATAAGAAGGAAACTCACCTTAGAAAAGGATTGATTAATAATGTTTGCTAAGGGGCCAGCAATATAGTGGATGACAGCTTTAACCATATGCATAGTGGTATCATCAAAGCCTGAGGACCAGCTGTTGATAAATGAGCTCACAACTTTTATAATTTCACGAGAGTCCATAGGGGTTAAGAACAATGAGTTGGGAAATGGTGCAGGCAGTGAGCGATAAGCTGAAAAAGGAGTTGTAGGGGCTTGGGGAGATTGACAAAATTGTTGATTAAAGTGATAAGCTATTTCACCAGGATTTGAAATGGGTTGTTTATTGAGGAAGATATTTATTTGATTCAGGTTATTTTTTGCAGCTTTGGAGTTGTATTTAATAACATCCCATTCAGACTTGACTGGGTTTTTGGATGAATGAGTCTAGTTTTCATTTATAGTTCTATGATATTGGGATAAGAGAAACATAGTCTTTCAGGTTGGTCTTAAATAGCCACATCTAGAGGAAGAAGTGATGGATAGTAGAACAGAGGAAGTTAGGTATTGCTGTATCAGTCAAAATCATTATGTATGCGGCAAAAAAAGTTGCAGAAGAAAAAAAGACTAGCATGCGTATCATTATTAGACATTCATTCCATTTATTATTTATCCCATTATATTAAAATATCATCTTTCACCTAAGTTTAAGTGAGTACTATTGGTAAAGGGTATCTATATGTATGACATGTGTGGCACACTCCGACAGCTTAATTAATATGGCCGCCGAGTTCACACAGTATAAGTCTTGAAGCAATTATTTGTTTTAGATCATCCCTATTTATTTTACAAATTAAGTTTATATAAAATGTTATATTTAACTGTTATCATGCTGTAATATTTTCTGCAAATGTTGCAAGATAGGGAATTAATCATGGCTGGAAATGATGCATGACATGGACCTTCGTAAATGCCTTGGTGAACAAAAAATACTTTTTATCCTGAAAAAATCATCTAAAAAACTGAGGTGTATCTTATACTTTGCTTCATCTTATATGCCAAAATATATGGTATTTGCCAATTCTGAGACAGCCACTAAAATTTCATCATTCATAACCAAGATAGAAGGAATTGTCAACCAAATATTAGCACCATATTCACTACAATTAATAAAAAGTAAAGTTGAGCATGACATTATGTACATTAGGGTCTCTACTAATGGTAGTATTCATTTATCAACATTTTTTCCAATATTCATACAGTATTTTGATCATCTCACACAGGCTAGTTGAATTGAAATGTTTCAAATGTATCAGCGGAGACTAAAAGTCAGCTTATATTAAATGCATTCAAGACCTATGGATGTACAGAAAAGTGTATTGCATTTGGAATGGAAAACTGCAACACCAATTCTGGGGGTGTAAACAGAAAGGGACAAAACAATGTTATTGTGCTCTTGTCTGTAGAACTTGGGCAATTGATTGGAATTGGATGTACTACCCATATCTTAAATACTTATGTTAAACATGCAATTGATTCCTGGACAATAGACAATGAATCAATTTTGGTAAAAATCAACAGGTAATAATTTTTCAGTGCTCATTGTTAGAACAGAAAGCTTGAAAAAATGTTTTGACTTTGTATCTGTGTATTATAATCAACTTTTAAAACATTCAAATGTGAGGTGATTGTCACATTGAAAGAATTCTGAAAATGTATGAGCCATTAAAATGTTATTTTCCTTCACTTGCAAAAGCTCCTACTATGTTAAAAGTATTTTTTGAAAATCCATTTAATGAAGACTAGTTATTATTTTGCATTCTTTAGTTTGTGTGTTTCATTCAAATGTAAAATACATGGAAAGAGAAAAATTGAACAAGGTACACCGGGGTAAGTAGAACCTCAAATTTGAATAGTTGAACTTTGATTGGTCATTACTCAGTGTATTGAAATTCGATTTTGTTCAAACTTCATATGCTGGGTCGAAAACACATCAACCAACTGTGGGTAAAATATATGGAACGAATGTTTCATAGTTTCCAGTCAGGAACACAGAATATTTTTTATGAGCTTACCCAATAGTATGGGGCAAGTGGATCCTAAGGCTAGTTTCTGCACTTGAAGGCATGAAAATGTCAATTGGGCAAGTGGTAATAAGTAAATATTGAAAAAAGAACTTTGTTATTTCCACAAAATTTAATTTAAAAACAACCGGTTTCACTATGATCATAGCATCATCAGGTGATAAAATATAAAAATCGTTCCATATATATATATATATATATATATATATATATATATATATATATATATATATATATATACATACATAGAGTAAAATGAGGGGGGGAGAGGGAGACAGGAGGGGTTACAAAGAAAATGAATATAAGGTAATTGAATAAGCGGTTGGGAAAAGGAAGGGGTGGGAAAGGAAGGCAAAAGCAACATAGTAGCAAAATGTTACAAAAACTTGTTAAAAGGGCCAAAGACAACAATGTTGATACAAAGTATTTATAAAATATTCAGTAAGCTAAATAGAAGAGAATGATTGTGGAAAAGGTATTCATTTAAGAGGAGCAAGTCTTCACAAATAATTATCTCTAGCTGTTCAAGAGCATCCAATTTGTGACCTTTAATTTCAAAGTGAAGGAATTTAGGGTTGAAGGAACTATGATGATTGAGGTTTAAAAGATGTTTCGCAAATTGAGAATTCAAATTATTTAAATGGAAGTATCGCTTATGTTCCTTAATCCTCTTGTCAAAACTCCTCCCCATTTGGCTGATGTAGACTGCTCCTCAATCATCACACGCAAGTTTATATACACCACTTCTTAATGACAACTGTATCGGGTCTTTAGCATTAAGGAATAATTTGAAAAAAGTAATAATTAAGTTTGTATTCTGACACAAAAGAAAATTTATTTTTGGTTATTTTTTTACACTTTTAATTGATATTGTATGAATCAAAGGAGACGTCAAAATTTATTTTGCCTTGCCTGTCGATAGCTGGTGGTGGTAGGTATATAAAAAGTTCTTCTTGCTTAATGATGCTTTTGTCCTTGATGATGGACCAATGAAATGTTGACGTTGAACCACTTCTTCGGCAAAATTTTGCTTCCAGACATGGTTCCGCTCAGTGAGCTGTCTGACGTACATTTTAATTTTTTTATTAAGACAAAATTTTGCAATAATCCAACCCTCACTGTTGACACATCTCTGTCCATAAGATCAATGAAATTATTTTCTTTGCTTATTTCTCTAAACTCATCTTCCAGTTCAAACTCGTCCGAGTCATTTACTAATTCTTCTGGATTTTCTTCATCACTACTCTCCTTCTCACTCAATATTCTCTTCTTCATTTTATTTGCTTGCTTCATGTTCTTTTTATTCTCATTTTCTTTTAGTTTCGCAGTTGCATCTGCTGAGGTTATAACTTTGGCACCTTTGCAAATTATTTTTTTTGCATGAGTTGACTTTGATGCTTGCTTCAATTGTTCCAAAAGTAATTCTTCGAATGATGTCTTTCAGAGAATTGCTGTTGGAACCTGTGAAGTAGGATCATCTGTAGATGTTGACGGAAGAGCTGTGGGAGATTCTGCTGGAGGCGTTGTTGATGGCAGACGACCTGCAGCCTCTTGGCCTTGTTGAAAACTAGACCATCTTCTGTATGCTTGTGGTTCGTAGCTCTCTGTTGGAATTACTGTAATGCAAAATGGAAAAATTCTAGCTTTATCATATCCATTTTTAATAATAACAGGACGGTTTTCCGACTTCCCTTTGGTATTTTTTATTTATTACTGAAAACCCTTTACTAATCGTTAGGCAAGCAAGGACCCGACCTGGTATTTCGATACTTTTGGTGACCATATGCGGAAATGGATGAGGGTAAACGGGAAAACCAAAACGTCCTCCACACGCATGCCGAGACGTTTCTCTCTTGGTCTCCACTCTGTTCTTGAAAATGGTCGCGATGGGCTAACAGGGACCCACCATTTAGGAAAGAGTATACACCATATTCATCCTTGTTCACTTTTAACGGAGGTCTTGAGGGTTAGTTGCACCAATAAATCTCTAAATGATTCTCTCCAACTAAAAAACCGTCCCTTTCAGTGAGGTTGGTCTCCTAAATCCCCATAATTGTCACCGTTTTAGTTCAGCAAAGGCTAACTACTAAATTAAATGGAATTAAAGTATATCTACCAACTTACAATTAGACTACAATGTTTTAGTAAGTGTAAAACCTAAGTAAAGCATAGAATCAACAAATTATAATCTATTCCAGATTTAATAAAGTTGTGTACTAACTTAAAATGGACTAAACTCAAGATTAAATATTAGACACGATCATCAAATGAAACTCCAATATATTTATCATCTACATAATTTCAGTTAATATTGTATCGCAAGACTTTCGTTTAAACAGTAGCTGCAGTTAATACCTATAGCGTGCCGTACATATTAAAGCTTACTGTACCGTTCAATTTCTTATTTTTAACAATAATTTAGTGAAACTTCAACATAATTATGAAAGTTTGTTTACTAACTATATATTGTTGTTAGTAACCATCTCAATTATGTGAACAAAGTGTCACCGCACCTTGTGTAATAAGGGATGAATTACCTCACTGTATATATGTTCACTGTTTCAATCACCTACTGAACCTTGTAATCGTCCATATTTGCAAACAGGTAAAACATGTAAACTCCTTTTTCTCTACATTGGAATAATTGTATATATTTTTTTCTGGGTCAGCTATTCATTCCTGGTTTATAAAACTATAGAAAGATATGTACCCGAATAGCGAATTACGAGAACTAAAACGAATTTGTTATACCCGGTGGACAGCCCAGGTATCTGCATGTTCAGCTTTGAAAAATACTTTCGAGGCCATATTAGTTTTATTAAATATTATTGCAAAGCAGGTGAACGGAGAATAGAAGCCAGCCGTTTGCTTAATGGAATTGATTTTCAATTTCTATTTTTAGAAGGCATACGTAGCTTAAATCCGCTGTATGAAAACTTTCTAAATTTCGAACAAATAAAACCTTTTGCTTTAAATTATGGAATTGATATTGAGAATTTGAAGGTCGAATTACAAATTTTGCCACAAACTATTACAAGGTATGAGTCTGAAAATAAAACTAAAATTACATGTTTCAATTATTAGGAATGATAAGCAAGTTCAAAGTAGATTTTTACGAATTTCACAAATTATGTACAATAGCTGTAACGTTACCAGTATCAACTGCAATAAAGATCTTCTGATTTTGTTTCAGAATCTAATACTAATTTTCATGGAATCTGATTTTTATATTTATTCTGCAAGGCGGACTGAATTGTATAATTACACATCAAACAACCACTTGCTATGTACTCTGGAGTGAAACTGTTTCATTGTGTCAAACATTGGGTCCTTCTCCCTTGGGAAATTCTTCGACACGTGGGAGTTTACCCACAATAAAAAGCTAAAACAATAAAATATGATTATACGAACCTTGAAGAAGGTCTTACGTAATCTTTTTATAAAGATCTTCTGATTTTGTTCCAGAATCGAATACTAATTTTCATAGAATCCTATTTTTTTATTTATTCTGCAAGGCGCATTGAATTGTATAATTACACATCAAACAACCACTTTCCATGAATTCGGGTGTGAAACTGTTTCATTGTGCAAACATTGGGTCCTTCTCCCTTGGGAAATTCTTCGATACATGGGAGATTTCCCCAATAAAAAGGTAAAACAATAAAATATGATTTTATGAACCTTGAAGAAGGACTTACGTAATCTTTTTATAAAGATCTTCTGATTTTGTTCCAGAATCGAATACTAATTTTCATGGAATCCGATTTTTTTATATATTCTGCATAAAATATATTCTGTATAAAACCACATCAAACAACCACTTGCTATGAACTCGGGTGAGAAACTGTTTCATTGTGCAAACATTGGGTCCTTCTCCCTTGGGAAATTCTTTGACACATGGGAGATTTCCCCAATAAAAAGGTAAAACAATAAAATATGATTTTATGAACCTTGAAGAAGGACTTACGTAATCTTTTTATAAAGATCTTTTGATTTTGTTCCAGATTCAAATACTAATTTTCATGGAATCTGATTTTTATATTTATTCTGCAAGGCGCACTGAATTGTATAATTACACATCATACAACCACTTGCTATGAACTCGGGTGTGAAACTGTTTCATTGTGCAAACATTGGGTCCTTCTCCCTTGGGAAATTCTTCGACACGTGGGAGTTTTCCCCAATAAAAAGCTAAAACAATAAAATATGAGTTTATGAACGTTGAAGAAGGACTTACGTAATATTTTTATAAGGATCTTCTGATTTTGTTCCAGAATCGAATACTAATTTTCATAGAATCCGATTTTTTTATTTATTCTGCAAGGCGCACTGAATTGTATAATTACACATCAAACAACCACTTGCTATGAACTCGGGTGTGAAACTTTTTCATTCTGTCAAACATTGGGCCCTTCTCCCTTGGGAAATTCTTCGATACATGGGAGATTTCCCCAATAAAAAGGTAAAACAATAAAATATGATTTTATGAACCTTGAAGAAGGACTTACGTAATATTTTTATAAAGATCTTCTGATTTTGTTCCAGAATCGAATACTAATTTTCATAGAATCCTATTTATTTATTTATTCTGCAAGGCGCACTGAATTGTATAATTACACATCAAACAACCACTTGCTATGTACTCTGGAGTGAAACTGTTTCATTGTGTCAAACATTGGGTCCTTCTCCCTTGGGAAATTCTTCGACACGTGGGAGTTTACCCACAATAAAAAGCTAAAACAATAAAATATGATTATACGAACCTTGAAGAAGGTCTTACGTAATCTTTTTATAAGGATCTTCTGATTTTGTTCCAGAATCGAATACTAATTTTCATAGAATCCTATTTTTTTATTTATTCTGCAAGGCGCACTGAATTGTATAATTACACATCAAACAACCACTTTCCATGAATTCGGGTGTGAAACTGTTTCATTGTGCAAACATTGGGTCCTTCTCCCTTGGGAAATTCTACGATACATGGGAGATTTCCCCAATAAAAAGGTAAAACAATAAAATATGATTTTATGAACCTTGAAGAAGGACTTACGTAATCTTTTTATAAAGATCTTCTGATTTTGTTCCAGAATCGAATACTAATTTTCATAGAATCCTATTTATTTATTTATTCTGTAAGGCGCACTGAATTGTATAATTACACATCAAACAACCACTTGCTATGAACTCGGGTGTGAAACTGTTTCATTGTGCAAACATTGGGTCCTTCTCCCTTGGGAAATTCTTCAACACGTGGGAGTTTTTCCCAATAAAAAGCTAAAACAATAAAATATGAGTTTATGAACTTTGAACCAGGTCTTACATAATCTTTTGATAAAGATCTATTGATTTTGTTCCAGATTCGAATACTAATTTTCATGGAATCCGATTTTTTTATATATTCTGCATAAAATATATTCTGTATAAAACCACATCAAACAACCACTTGCTATGAACTCGGGTGAGAAACTGTTTCATTGTGCAAACATTGGGTCCTTCTCCCTAGGGAAATTCTTTGACACATGGGAGATTTCCCCAATAAAAAGGTAAAACAATAAAATATGATTTTATGAACCTTGAAGAAGGACTTACGTAATTTTTTTATAAAGATCTTTTGATTTTGTTCCAGATTCAAATACTAATTTTCATGGAATCTGATTTTTATATTTATTCTGCAAGGCGGACTGAATTGTATAATTACACATCAAACAACCACTTGCTATGAACTCGGGTGTGAAACTGTTTCATTGTGTCAAACATTAGGTCCTTCTCCCTTGGGAAATTCTTCGACACACGGGAGTTTTCCCCAATAAAAAGGTAAAACAATAAAATATGATTTTATGAACCTTGAACAAGGTCTTACGAAATCTTCTCATAAAGATCTTCTGATTTTGTTACAGAATCGAATACTAATTTTGAATATGAGTTGAATATGAGTTTCTGAACTTTGAACCAGGTCTTACGTAATCTTTTTATAAAGATCTTTTGATTTTGTTCCAGATTCGAATACTAATTTTCATAGAATCCGTTTTTTTTATATATTCTGCATAAAATATATTCTGTATAAAACCACATCAAACAACCACTTGCTATAACCTCGGGTGTGAAACTTTTTCATTCTGTCAAACACGTG
Organism: Tanypteryx hageni; assembly: GCA_028673005.1. Classification (NCBI taxonomy): domain Eukaryota; kingdom Metazoa; phylum Arthropoda; class Insecta; order Odonata; family Petaluridae; genus Tanypteryx; species Tanypteryx hageni. Next base: position 88,367,279 of record CM054120.1, read on the forward strand.
AAGGATTTCCCCAATAAAAAGCTAAAACAATAAAATATGATTTTATGAACCTTGAAGAAGGACTTACGTAATCTTTTTATAAAGATCTTCTGATTTTGTTTCAGAATCGAATACTAATTTTCATAGAATCCTATTTATTTATTTATTCTGCAAGGCGCACTGAATTGTATAATTACACATCAAACAACCACTTTCCATGAATTCGGGTGTGAAACTGTTTCATTGTGCAAACATTGGGTCCTTCTCCCTTGGGAAATTCTTCGATACATGGGAGATTTCCCCAATAAAAAGGTAAAACAATAAAATATGATTTTATGAACCTTGAAGAAGGACTTACGTAATCTTTTTATAAAGATCTTCTGATTTTGTTCCAGAATCGAATACTAATTTTCATAGAATCCTATTTTTTTATTTATTCTGCAAGGCGCACTGAATTGTATAATTACACATCAAACAACCACTTGCTATGAACTCGGGTGTGAAACAGTTTCATTGTGCAAACATTGGGTCCTTCTCCCTTGGGAAATTCTTCAACACGTGGGAGTTTTCCCCAATAAAAAGCTAAAACAATAAAATATGAGTTTATGAACTTTGAACCAGGTCTTACATAATCTTTTGATAAAGATCTATTGATTTTGTTCCAGATTGGAATACTAATTTTCATGGAATCCGATTTTTTTATTTATTCTGCAAGGCGCACTGACTTGTATAATTACACATCAAACAACCACTTGCTATGAACTCGGGTGTGAAACTTTTTCATTCTGTCAAACATTGGGCCCTTCTCCCTTGGGAAATTCTTCGACACGTGGGAGATTTCCTCAATAAAAAGCTAAAACAATAAAATATGATTTTATGAACCTTGAAGAAGGACTTACGTAATCTTTTTATAAAGATCTTTTGATTTTGTTCCAGAAACGAATACTAATTTTCATGGAATCAGATTTTTTTATTTATTCTGCAAGGCGAACTGAATTGTATAATTACACATCATACAACCACTTGCTATGAACTCGGGTGTGAAACTGTTTCATTGTGCAAACATTGGGTCCTTCTCCCTTGGGAAATCCTTCGACACGTGGGAGTTTTCCCCAATAAAAAGCTAAAACAATAATATATGAGTTTATGAACTTTGAACCAGGTCTTACGTAATCTTTTGATTAAGATCTTTTGATTTTGTTCCAGATTCGAATACTAATTTTCATGGAATCCGATTTTTTTATATATTCTGCAAGGCGCACTGAATTGTATAAAACCACATCAAACAACCACTTGCTATGAACTCGGGTGTGAAACTTTTTCATTCTGTCAAACATTGGGTCCTTCTCCCTTGGGAAATTCTTCGACATGTGGGAGTTTTCCCACAATAAAGAGCAAAAACAATAAAATATGATTTTATGAACCTTGAACAAGGTCTTGCGAAATCTGTTTATAAAGATATTTGATTTTGTTCCAGAATTGGATACTAATTTTCATAAAATCCGATTTTTTTATTTATTTTGCAAGGCGCACTAAATTGTATAAGTACACATCAAACAACCACTTTCCTTGAATTCGGGTGTGAAACTGTTTCATTGTGCAAACATTGGGTCCTTCTCCCTTGGGAAATTCTTCGACACATGGGAGATTTCCCCAATAAAAAGGTAAAACAATAAAATATGATTTTATGAACCTTGAAGAAGGACTTACGTAATCTTTTTATAAAGATCTTCTGATTTTGTTCCAGAATCGAATACTAATTTTCATAGAATCCTATTTTTTTATATATTCTGCAAGGCGCACTGAATTGTATAATTACACATCAAACAACCACTTGCTATGAACTCGGGTGTGAAACTGATTCATTGTGCAAACATTGGGTCCTTCTCCCTTGGGAAATTCTTCGACACGTTGGAGTTTTCCCCAATAAAAAGCTAAAACAATAATATATGAGTTTATGAACTTTGAACCAGGTCTTACGTAATCTTTTGATAAAGATCTTTTGATTTTGTTCCAGATTCGAATACTAATTTTCATAGAATCCTATTTTTTTATATATTCTGCAAGGCGCACTGAATTTGTATAATTACACATCAAACAACCACTTGCTATGAACTCGGGTGTGAAACTGTTTCATTGTGCAAACATTGGGTCCTTCTCCCTTGGGAAATTCTTCAACACGTGGGAGTTTTCCCCAATAAAAAGCTAAAACAATAAAATATGAGTTTATGAACTTTGAACCAGGTCTTACATAATCTTTTGATAAAGATCTATTGATTTTGTTCCAGATTCGAATACTAATTTTCATGGAATCCGATTTTTTTATATATTCTGCATAAAATATATTCTGTATAAAACCACATCAAACAACCACTTGCTATGAGCTCGGGTGAGAAACTGTTTCATTGTGCAAACATTGGGTCCTTCTCCCTTGGGAAATTCTTCAACACGTGGGAGATTTCCCCAATAAAAAGGTAAAACAATAAAATATGATTTTATGAACCTTGAAGAAGGACTTACGTAATTTTTTTATAAAGATCTTTTGATTTTGTTCCAGATTCAAATACTAATTTTCATGGAATCTGATTTTTATATTTATTCTGCAAGGCGGACTGAATTGTATAATTACACATCAAACAACCACTTGCTATGAACTCGGGTGTGAAACTGTTTCATTGTGTCAAACATTAGGTCCTTCTCCCTTGGGAAATTCTTCGACACATGGGAGTTTTCCCCAATAAAAAGGTAAAACAATAAAATATGATTTTATGAACCTTGAACAAGGTCTTACGAAATCTTCTCATAAAGATCTTCTGATTTTGTTCCAGAATCGAATACTTATTTTGAATATGAGTTGAATATGAGTTTCTGAACTTTGAACCAGGCCTTACGTAATCTTTTTATAAAGATCTTTTGATTTTGTTCCAGATTCGAATACTAATTTTCATGGAATCCGATTTTTTTATATATTCTGCATAAAATATATTCTGTATAAAACCACATCAAACAACCACTTGCTATGAACTCGGGTGTGAAACTTTTTCATTCTGTCAAACATTATGTCCTTCTCCCTTGGGAAATTATTCGACACGTGAGGGATTTCCCCAATAAAAAGGTAAAACAATAAAATATGATTTTATGAACCTTGAAGAAGGACTTACGTAATATTTTTATAAAGATCTTCTGATTTTGTTTCAGAATCGAATACTAATTTTCATGGAATCTGATTTTTATATATATTCTGCATTAAATATATTCTGTATAAAACCACATCAAACAACCACTTGCTATGAACTCGGGTGTGAAACTTTTTCATTCTGTTAAACATTGGGCCCTTCTCCCTTGGGAAATCCTTCGACACGTTGGAGTTTTCCCCAATAAAAAGCTAAAACAATAATATATGAGTTTATGAACTTTGAACCAGGTCTTACGTAATCTTTTGATAAAGATCTTTTGATTTTGTTCCAGATTCGAATACTAATTTTCATGGAATCCGATTTTTTTATATATTCTGCAAGGCGCACTGAATTGTATAAAACCACATCAAACAACCACTTGCTATGAACTTGGGTGTGAAACTTTTTCATTCTGTCAAACATTGGGTCCTTCTCCCTTGGGAAATTCTTCGACATGTGGGAGTTTTCCCACAATAAAGAGCAAAAACAATAAAATATGATTTTATGAACCTTAAACAAGGTCTAACGTAAACTTTTTATAAAGATCTTTTGATTTGTTGCAGATACGAATACAAATTTTCGTGGAATCTAATTTTTTTTATTTATTTTGCAAGGCGCACTGAATTGTATAATTACACATCAAACAACCACTTGCTATGAACTCGGGTGTGAAACTGTTTCATTGTGCAAACATTGGGTCCTTCTCCCCTATGAAATTCTTCGACACATGGGAGATTTCCCCAATAAAAAGGTAAAACAATAAAATATGATTTTATGAACCTTGAACAAGGTCTTACGTAAACTTTTTATAAAGATCTTTTGATTTGTTGCAGATACGAATACAAATTTTCGTGGAATCTAATTTTTTTTATTTATTTTGCAAGGCGCACTGAATTGTATAATTACACATCAAACAACCACTTGCTATGAACTCGGGTGTGAAACTGTTTCATTGTGCAAACATTGGGTCCTTCTCCCCTATGAAATTCTTCGACAAATGGGAGATTTCCCCAATAAAAAGGTTAAACAATAAAATATGATTTTATGAACCTTGAAGAAGGACTTACGTAATCTTTTTATAAAGATCTTCTGATTTTGTTTCAGAATCGAATACTAATTTTCATGGAATCTGATTTTTATATTTATTCTGCAAGGCGGACTGAATTGTATAATTACACATCAAACAACCACTTGCTATGTACTCTGGAGTGAAACTGTTTCATTGTGTCAAACATTGGGTCCTTCTCACTTGGGAAATTCTTCGACACGTGGGAGTTTACCCACAATAAAAAGCTAAAACAATAATATATGATTATACGAACCTTGAAGAAGGTCTTACGTAATCTTTTTATAAGGATCTTCTGATTTTGTTCCAGAATTGAATACTAATTTTCATAGAATCCTATTTTTTTATTTATTCTGCAAGGCGCACTGAATTGTATAATTACACATCAAACAACCACTTTCCATGAATTCGGGTGTGAAACTGTTTCATTGTGCAAACATTGGGTCCTTCTCCCTTGGGAAATTCTTCGATACACTGGAGATTTCCCCAATAAAAAGGTAAAACAATAAAATATGATTTTATGAACCTTGAAGAAGGACTTACGTAATCTTTTTATAAAGATCTTCTGATTTTGTTCCAGAATCGAATACTAATTTTCATAGAATCCTATTTATTTATTTATTCTGCAAGGCGCACTGAATTGTATAATTACACATCAAACAACCACTTGCTATGAACTCGGGTGTGAAACTGTTTCATTGTGCAAACATTGGGTCCTTCTCCCTTGGGAAATTTTTCAACACGTGGGAGTTTTCCCCAATAAAAAGCTAAAACAATAAAATATGAGTTTATGAACTTTGAACCAGGTCTTACATAATCTTTTGATAAAGATCTATTGATTTTGTTCCAGATTCGAATACTAATTTTCATGGAATCCGATTTTTTTATATATTCTGCATAAAATATATTCTGTATAAAACCACATCAAACAACCACTTGCTATGAACTCGGGTGAGAAACTGTTTCATTGTGCAAACATTGGGTCCTTCTCCCTTGGGAAATTCTTTGACACATGGGAGATTTCCCCAATAAAAAGGTAAGACAATAAAATATGATTTTATGAACCTTGAAGAAGGACTTACGTAATTTTTTTATAAAGAACTTTTGATTTTGTTCCAGATTCAAATACTAATTTTCATGGAATCTTATTTTTATATTTATTCTGCAAGGCGGACTGAATTGTATAATTACACATCAAACAACCACTTGCTATGAACTCGGGTGTGAAACTGTTTCATTGTGTCAAACATTAGGTCCTTCTCCCTTGGGAAATTCTTCGACACATGGGAGTTTTCCCCAATAAAAAGGTAAAACAATAAAATATGATTTTATGAACCTTGAACAAGGTCTTACGAAATCTTCTCATAAAGATCTTCTGATTTTGTTCCAGAATCGAATACTAATTTTGAATATGAGTTGAATATGAGTTTCTGAACTTTGAACCAGGTCTTACGTAATCTTTTTATAAAGATCTTTTGATTTTGTTCCAGATTCGAATACTAATTTTCATGGAATCCGATTTTTTTATATATTCTGCATAAAATATATTCTGTATAAAACCACATCAAACAACCACTTGCTATGAACTCGGGTGTGAAACTTTTTCATTCTGTCAAACATTATGTCCTTCTCCCTTGGGAAATTATTCGACACGTGAGGGATTTCCCCAATAAAAAGCTAAAACAATAAAATATGATTATACGAACCTGAAAGAAGGTCTTACGTAATATTTTTATAAAGATCTTTCGATTTTGTTCCAGATTCGAATACTAATTTTCATGGAATCCGATTTTTTTATATATTCTGCATTAAATATATTCTGTATAAAACCACATCAAACAACCACTTGCTATGAACTCGGGTGTGAAACTTTTTCATTCTGTCAAACATTGGGTCCTTCTCCCTTGGGAAATTCTTCGACATGTGGGAGTTTTCCCACAATAAAGAGCAAAAACAATAAAATATGATTTTATGAACCTTGAACAAGGTCTTACGTAAACTTTTTATAAAGATCTTTTGATTTGTTGCAGATACGAATACAAATTTTTGTGGAATCTAATTTTTTTTATTTATTTTGCAAGGCGCACTGAATTGTATAATTACACATCAAACAACCACTTGCTATGAACTCGAGTGTGAAAATGTTTCATTGTGTCAAACATTGGATCCTTCTCCCTTGGGAAATTCTTCGACACGTGGGATTTTCCCACAATAAAAAGCTAAAACAATAAAATATGATTTTATGAACCTTGAACAAGGTCTTGCGTAATCTGTTTATAAAGATCTTTTGATTTAGTTCCAGAATTGGATACTAATTTTCATAGAATCCGATTTTTTTATTTATTTTGCAAGGCGCATTGAACTGTATAATTACACATCAAACAACCACTTGCTATGAACTCGGGTGTGTAACTGTTTCATTGTGTCAAACATTGGGTGTTTCTCCCTTGGGAAATTTTTTGACATGTGGGAGTTTTCCCACAGTAAAAAGCTATAACAATAAAATATGATTTTATGAACCTTGAACAAGGTGTTACGTAATCTTTTTATAAAGATCTTTTGATTTTGTTCCAGATTCAAATACTAATTTTCATAGAATCAGATTTTCTTATTTATTCTGCAAGGCGGACTGAATTGTATAATTACACATCAAACAACCACTTGCTATGAACTTGGGTGTGAAACTGTTTCATTGTGTTAAACATTAGATCCTTCTCCCTTGGGAAATTCTTCGACACATGGGAGTTTTCCCCAATAAAAAGGTAAAACAAATAAATATATTTTATGAACCTTGAACAAGGTCTTACGAAATCTTCTCATAAAGATCTTCTGATTTTGTTCCAGAATCGAATACTAATTTTCATATAATCCGATTTATTTACTTATTCTGCAAGGCGCACTGAATTGTATAATTACACATCAAACAACCACTTGCTATGAACTCGGGTGTGAAACTGTTTCATTGTGCAAAAATTGGGTCCTTCTCCCTTGGGAAATCCTTTGACACGTGGGAGTTTTCCCCAATAAAAAGCTAAAACAATAATATATGAGTTCATGAACTTTGAACCATGTCTTACGTAATGTTTTGATTAAGATCTTTTGATTTTGTTCCAGATTCGAAGACTAATTTTCATGGAATCCGATTTTTTTATATATTCTGCAAGGCGCACTGAATTGTATAATTACACATCAAACAACCACTTGCTATGTACTCTGGAGTGAAACTGTTTCATTGTGTCAAACATTGGGTCCTTCTCTCTTGGGAAATTCTTCGACACGTGGGAGTTTACCCACAATAAAAAGCTAAAACAATAAAATATGATTATACGAACCTTGAAGAAGGTCTTTCGTAATCTTTTTATAAGGATCTTCTGATTTTGTTCCAGAATCGAATACTAATTTTCATAGAATCCTATTTATTTATTTATTCTGCAAGGCGCACTGAATTGTATAATTACACATCAAACAACCACTTGCTATGAACTCGGGTGTGAAACTGTTTCATTGTGCAAACATTGGGTCCTTCTCCCTTGGGAAATTCTTCAACACGTGGGAGTTTTCCCCAATAAAAAGCTAAAACAATAAAATATGAGTTTATGAACTTTGAACCAGGTCTTACATAATCTTTTGATAAAGATCTATTGATTTTGTTCCAGATTCGAATACTAATTTTCATGGAATCCGATTTTTTTATATATTCTGCATAAAATATATTCTGTATAAAACCACATCAAACAACCACTTGCTATGAACTCGGGTGAGAAACTGTTTCATTGTGCCAATATTGGGTCCTTCTCCCTTGGGAAATTCTTTGACACATGGGAGATTTCCCCAATAAAAAGGTAAAACAATAAAATATGATTTTATGAACCTTGAAGAAGGACTTACGTAATTTTTTTATAAAGATCTTTTGATTTTGTTCCAGATTCAAATACTAATTTTCATGGAATCTGATTTTTATATTTATTCTGCAAGGCGGACTGAATTGTATAATTACACATCAAACAACCACTTGCTATGAACTCGGGTGTGAAACTGTTTCATTGTGTCAAACATTAGGTCCTTCTCCCTTGGGAAATTCTTCGACACATGGGAGTTTTCCCCAATAAAAAGGTAAAACAATAAAATATGATTTTATGAACCTTGAACAAGGTCTTACGAAATCTTCTCATAAAGATCTTCTGATTTTGTTCCAGAATCGAATACTAATTTTGAATATGAGTAGAATATGAGTTTCTGAACTTGGAACCAGGTCTTACGTAATGTTTTTATAAAGATCTTTTGATTTTGTTCCAGATTCGAATACTAATTTTCATGGAATCCGATTTTTTTATATATTCTGCATAAAATATATTCTGTATAAAACCACATCAAACAACCACTTGCTATAACCTCGGGTGTGAAACTTTTTCATTCTGTCAAACATTATGTCCTTCTCCCTTGGGAAATTATTCGACATGTGAGGGATTTCCCCAATAAAAAGGTAAAACAATAAAATATGATTTTATGAACCTTGAAGAAGGACTTACGTAATCTTTTTATAAAGATCTTCTGATTTTGTTTCAGAATCGAATACTAATTTTCATGGAATCCGATTTTTTTATATATTCTGCAAGGCGCACTGAATTGTATAATTACACATCAAACAACCACTTCCTATGTACTCTGGAGTGAAACTGTTTCATTGTGTCAAACATTGGGTCCTTCTCCCTTGGGATATTCTTCGACATGTGGGAGTTCACCCACAATAAAAAGCTAAAACAATAAAATATGATTATACGAACCTGGAAGAATGTCTTACGTAATATTTTTATAAAGATCTTTCGATTTTGTTCCAGATTCGAATACTAATTTTCATGGAATCCGATTTTTTTATATATTCTGCATTAAATATATTCTGTATAAAACCACATCAAACAACCACTTGCTATGAACTCGGGTGTGAAACTTTTTCATTCTGTCAAACATTGGGCCCTTCTCCCTTGGGAAATTCGTCGACACGTGGGAGATTTCCCCAATAAAAAGCTAAAACAATAAAATATGATTTTATGAACCTTGAACAAGGTCCTACGTAATCTTTTTATAAAGATCTTCTGATTTTGTTCCAGAAACGAATACTAATTTTCATGGAATCAGATTTTTTTATTTATTCTGCAAGGCGAACTGAATTGTATAATTACACATCATACAACCACTTGCTATGAACTCGGGTGTGAAACTGTTTCATTGTGCAAACATTGGGTCCTTCTCCCTTGGGAAATCCTTCGACACGTGGGAGTTTTCCCCAATAAAAAGCTAAAACAATAATATATGAGTTTATGAACTTTGAACCAGGTCTTACGTAATCTTTTGATTAAGAACTTTTGATTTTGTTCCAGATTCGAATACTAATTTTCATGGAATCCGATTTTTTTATATATTCTGCAAGGCGCACTGAATTGTATAAAACCACACCAAACAACCACTTGCTATGAACTCGGGTGTGAAACTATTTCATTCTGTCAAACATTGGGTCCTTCTCCCTTGGGAAATTCTTCGACATGTGGGAGTTTTCCCACAATAAAGAGCAAAAACAATAAAATATGATTTTATGAACCTTGAACAAGGTCTTGCGTAATCTGTTTATAAAGATATTTGATTTTGTTCCAGAATTGGATACTAATTTTCATAAAATCCGATTTTTTTATTTATTTTGCAAGGCGCACTAAATTGTATAAGTACACATCAAACAACCACTTTCCTTGAATTCGGGTGTGAAACTGTTTCATTGTGCAAACATTGGGTCCTTCATACTTGGGAAATTCTTCGACACATGGGAGATTTCCCCAATAAAAAGGTAAAACAATAAAATATGATTTTATGAACCTTGAAGAAGGACTTACGTAATCTTTTTATAAAGATCTTCTGATTTTTTCTGATTTTGTTCCAGAATCGAATACTAATTTTCATAGAATCCTATTTTTTTATTTATTCTGCAAGGCGCACTGAATTGTATAATTACACATCAAACAACCACTTTCCATGAATTCGGGTGTGAAACTGTTTCATTGTGCAAACATTGGGTCCTTCTCCCTTGGGAAATTCTTCGATACATGGGAGATTTCCCCAATAAAAAGGTAAAACAATAAAATATGATTTTATGAACCTTGAAGAAGGACTTACGTAATCTTTTTATAAAGATCTTCTGATTTTGTTCCAGAATCGAATACTAATTTTCATAGAATCCTATTTTTTTATTTATTCTGCAAGGCGCACTGAATTGTATAATTACACATCAAACAACCACTTGCTATGAACTCGGGTGTGAAACTGTTTCATTGTGCAAACATTGGGTCCTTCTCCCTTGGGAAATTTTTCAACACGTGGGAGTTTTCCCCAATAAAAAGCTAAAACAATAAAATATGAGTTTATGAACTTTGAACCAGGTCTTACATAATCTTTTGATAAAGATCTATTGATTTTGTTCCAGATTCGAATACTAATTTTCATGGAATCCGATTTTTTTATATATTCTGCATAAAATATATTCTGTATAAAACCACATCAAACAACCACTTGCTATGAACTCGGGTGAGAAACTGTTTCATTGTGCAAACATTGGGTCCTTCTCCCTTGGGAAATTCTTTGACACATGGGAGATTTCCCCAATAAAAAGGAAAGACAATAAAATATGATTTTATGGACCTTGAAGAAGGACTTACGTAATTTTTTTATAAAGAACTTTTGATTTTGTTCCAGATTCAAATACTAATTTTCATGGAATCTGATTTTTATATTTATTCTGCAAGGCGGACTGAATTGTATAATTACACATCAAACAACCACTTGCTATGAACTCGGGTGTGAAACTGTTTCATTGTGTCAAACATTAGGTCCTTCTCCCTTGGGAAATTCTTCGACACATGGGAGTTTTCCCCAATAAAAAGGTAAAACAATAAAATATGATTTTATGAACCTTGAACAAGGTCTTGCGTAATCTGTTTATAAAGATATTTGATTTTGTTCCAGAATTGGATACTAATTTTCATAAAATCCGATTTTTTTATTTATTTTGCAAGGCGCACTAAATTGTATAAGTACACATCAAACAACCACTTTCCTTGAATTCGGGTGTGAAACTGTTTCATTGTGCAAACATTGGGTCCTTCATACTTGGGAAATTCTTCGACACATGGGAGATTTCCCCAATAAAAAGGTAAAACAATAAAATATGATTTTATGAACCTTGAAGAAGGACTTACGTAATCTTTTTATAAAGATCTTCTGATTTTTTCTGATTTTGTTCCAGAATCGAATACTAATTTTCATAGAATCCTATTTTTTTATTTATTCTGCAAGGCGCACTGAATTGTATAATTACACATCAAACAACCACTTTCCATGAATTCGGGTGTGAAACTGTTTCATTGTGCAAACATTGGGTCCTTCTCCCTTGGGAAATTCTTCGATACATGGGAGATTTCCCCAATAAAAAGGTAAAACAATAAAATATGATTTTATGAACCTTGAAGAAGGACTTACGTAATCTTTTTATAAAGATCTTCTGATTTTGTTCCAGAATCGAATACTAATTTTCATAGAATCCTATTTTTTTATTTATTCTGCAAGGCGCACTGAATTGTATAATTACACATCAAACAACCACTTGCTATGAACTCGGGTGTGAAACTGTTTCATTGTGCAAACATTGGGTCCTTCTCCCTTGGGAAATTTTTCAACACGTGGGAGTTTTCCCCAATAAAAAGCTAAAACAATAAAATATGAGTTTATGAACTTTGAACCAGGTCTTACATAATCTTTTGATAAAGATCTATTGATTTTGTTCCAGATTCGAATACTAATTTTCATGGAATCCGATTTTTTTATATATTCTGCATAAAATATATTCTGTATAAAACCACATCAAACAACCACTTGCTATGAACTCGGGTGAGAAACTGTTTCATTGTGCAAACATTGGGTCCTTCTCCCTTGGGAAATTCTTTGACACATGGGAGATTTCCCCAATAAAAAGGAAAGACAATAAAATATGATTTTATGAACCTTGAAGAAGGACTTACGTAATTTTTTTATAAAGAACTTTTGATTTTGTTCCAGATTCAAATACTAATTTTCATGGAATCTGATTTTTATATTTATTCTGCAAGGCGGACTGAATTGTATAATTACACATCAAACAACCACTTGCTATGAACTCGGGTGTGAAACTGTTTCATTGTGTCAAACATTAGGTCCTTCTCCCTTGGGAAATTCTTCGACACATGGGAGTTTTCCCCAATAAAAAGGTAAAACAATAAAATATGATTTTATGAACCTTGAACAAGGTCTTACGAAATCTTCTCATAAAGATCTTCTGATTTTGTTCCAGAATCGAATACTAATTTTGAATATGAGTTGAATATGAGTTTCTGAACTTTGAACCAGGTCTTACGTAATCTTTTTATAAAGATCTTTTGATTTTGTTCCAGATTCGAATACTAATTTTCATGGAATCCGATTTTTTTATATATTCTGCATAAAATATATTCTGTATAAAACCACATCAAACAACCACTTGCTATGAACTCGGGTGTGAAACTTTTTCATTCTGTCAAACATTATGTCCTTCTCCCTTGGGAAATTATTCGACACGTGAGGGATTTCCCCAATAAAAAGGTAAAACAATAAAATATGATTTTATGAACCTTGAAGAAGGACTTACGTAATCTTTTTATAAAGATCTTCTGATTTTGTTCCAGAATCGAATACTAATTTTCATATAATCCGATTTATTTACTTATTCTGCAAGGCGCACTGAATTGTATAATTACACATCAAACAACCACTTGCTATGAACTCGGGTGTGAAACTGTTTCATTGTGCAAACATTGGGTCCTTCTCCCTTGGGAAATCCATTGACACGTGGGAGTTTTCCCCAATAAAAAGCTAAAACAATAATATATGAGTTCATGAACTTTGAACCATGTCTTACGTAATGTTTTGATTAAGATCTTTTGATTTTGTTCCAGATTCGAAGACTAATTTTCATGGAATCCGATTTTTTTATATATTCTGCAAGGTGCACTGAATTGTATAATTACACATCAAACAACCACTTGCTATGTACTCTGGAGTGAAACTGTTTCATTGTGTCAAACATTGGGTCCTTCTCCCTTGGGAAATTCTTCGACACGTGGGAGTTTACCCACAATAAAAGCTAAAACAATAAAATATGATTATACGAACCTTGAAGAAGGTCTTTCGTAATCTTTTTATAAGGATCTTCTGATTTTGTTCCAGAATCGAATACTAATTTTCATAGAATCCTATTTATTTATTTATTCTGCAAGGCGCACTGAATTGTATAATTACACATCAAACAACCACTTGCTATGAACTCGGGTGTGAAACTGTTTCATTGTGCAAACATTGGGTCCTTCTCCCTTGGGAAATTCTTCAACACGTGGGAGTTTTCCCCAATAAAAAGCTAAAACAATAAAATATGAGTTTATGAACTTTGAACCAGGTCTTACATAATCTTTTGATAAAGATCTATTGATTTTGTTCCAGATTCGAATACTAATTTTCATGGAATCCGATTTTTTTATATATTCTGCATAAAATATATTCTGTATAAAACCACATCAAACAACCACTTGCTATGAACTCGGGTGAGAAACTGTTTCATTGTGCCAATATTGGGTCCTTCTCCCTTGGGAAATTCTTTGACACATGGGAGATTTCCCCAATAAAAAGGTAAAACAATAAAATATGATTTTATGAACCTTGAAGAAGGACTTACGTAATTTTTTTATAAAGATCTTTTGATTTTGTTCCAGATTCAAATACTAATTTTCATGGAATCTGATTTTTATATTTATTCTGCAAGGCGGACTGAATTGTATAATTACACATCAAACAACCACTTGCTATGAACTCGGGTGTGAAACTGTTTCATTGTGTCAAACATTAGGTCCTTCTCCCTTGGGAAATTCTTCGACACATGGGAGTTTTCCCCAATAAAAAGGTAAAACAATAAAATATGATTTTATGAACCTTGAACAAGGTCTTACGAAATCTTCTCATAAAGATCTTCTGATTTTGTTCCAGAATCGAATACTAATTTTGAATATGAGTTGAATATGAGTTTCTGAACTTGGAACCAGGTCTTACGTAATGTTTTTATAAAGATCTTTTGATTTTGTTCCAGATTCGAATACTAATTTTCATGGAATCCGATTTTTTTATATATTCTGCATAAAATATATTCTGTATAAAACCACATCAAACAACCACTTGCTATAACCTCGGGTGTGAAACTTTTTCATTCTGTCAAACATTATGTCCTTCTCCCTTGGGAAATTATTCGACACGTGAGGGATTTCCCCAATAAAAAGGTAAAACAATAAAATATGATTTTATGAACCTTGAAGAAGGACTTACGTAATCTTTTTATAAAGATCTTCTGATTTTGTTTCAGAATCGAATACTAATTTTCATGGAATCCGATTTTTTTATATATTCTGCAAGGCGCACTGAATTGTATAATTACACATCAAACAACCACTTCCTATGTACTCTGGAGTGAAACTGTTTCATTGTGTCAAACATTGGGTCCTTCTCCCTTGGGATATTCTTCGACATGTGGGAGTTCACCCATAATAAAAAGCTAAAACAATAAAATATGATTATACGAACCTGGAAGAATGTCTTACGTAATATTTTTATAAAGATCTTTCGATTTTGTTCCAGATTCGAATACTAATTTTCATGGAATCCGATTTTTTTATATATTCTGCATTAAATATATTCTGTATAAAACCACATCAAACAACCACTTGCTATGAACTCGGGTGTGAAACTTTTTCATTCTGTCAAACATTGGGCCCTTCTCCCTTGGGAAATTCTTCGACACGTGGGAGATTTCCCCAATAAAAAGCTAAAACAATAAAATATGATTTTATGAACCTTGAAGAAGGACTTACGTAATCTTTTTATAAAGATCTTCTGATTTTGTTCCAGAAACGAATACTAATTTTCATGGAATCAGATTTTTTTATTTATTCTGCAAGGCGAACTGAATTGTATAATTACACATCATACAACCACTTGCTATGAACTCGGGTGTGAAACTGTTTCATTGTGCAAACATTGGGTCCTTCTCCCTTGGGAAATCCTTCGACACGTGGGAGTTTTCCCCAATAAAAAGCTAAAACAATAATATATGAGTTTATGAACTTTGAACCAGGTCTTACGTAATCTTTTGATTAAGATCTTTTGATTTTGATCCAGATTCGAATACTAATTTTCATGGAATCCGATTTTTTTATATATTCTGCAAGGCGCACTGAATTGTATAAAACCACACCAAACAACCACTTGCTATGAACTCGGGTGTGAAACTTTTTCATTCTGTCAAACATTGGGTCCTTCTCCCTTGGGAAATTCTTCGACATGTGGGAGTTTTCCCACAATAAAGAGCAAAAACAATAAAATATGATTTTATGAACCTTGAACAAGGTCTTGCGTAATCTGTTTATAAAGATATTTGATTTTGTTCCAGAATTGGATACTAATTTTCATAAAATCCGATTTTTTTATTTATTTTGCAAGGCGCACTAAATTGTATAAGTACACATCAAACAACCACTTTCCTTGAATTCGGGTGTGAAACTGTTTCATTGTGCAAACATTGGGTCCTTCTCCCTTGGGAAATTCTTCGACACATGGGAGATTTCCCCAATAAAAAGGTAAAACAATAAAATATGATTTTATGAACCTTGAAGAAGGACTTATGTAATATTTTTATAAAGATCTTCTGATTTTGTTCCAGAAACGAATACTGATTTTAATGGAATCTGATTTTTTTATTTATTCTGCAAGGCGAACTGAATTGTATAATTACACATCATACAACCACTTGCTATGAACTCGGGTGTGAAACTGTTTCATTGTGTCAAACATTGGGTCCTTCTCCCTTGGGAAATTCTTCGACACGTGGGAGTTTACCCACAATAAAAAGCTAAAACAATAAAATATGATTATACGAACCTTGAAGAAGGTCTTACGTAATCTTTTTATAAGGATCTTCTGATTTTGTTCCAGAATCGAATACTAATTTTCATAGAATCCTATTTATTTATTTATTCTGCAAGGCGCACTGAATTGTATAATTACACATCAAACAACCACTTGCTATGAACTCGGGTGTGAAACTGTTTCATTGGGCAAACATTGAATCCTTCTCCCTTGGGAAATTCTTCGACACGTGGGAGTTTTCCCCAATAAAAAGCTAAAACAATAATATATGAGTTTATGAACTTTGAACCAGGTCTTACGTAATCTTTTGATAAAGATCTTTTGATTTTGTTCCAGATTCGAATACTAATTTTCATAGAATCCTATTTTTTTAAATATTCTGCAAGGCGCACTGAATTTGTATAATTACACATCAAACAACCACTTGCTATGAACTCGGGTGAGAAACTGTTTCATTGTGCAAACATTGGGTCCTTCTCCCTTGGGAAATTCTTCAACACGTGGGAGATTTCCCCAATAAAAAGGTAAAACAATAAAATATGATTTTATGAACCTTGAACAAGGTCTTACGAAATCTTCTCATAAAGATCTTCTGATTTTGTTCCAGAATCGAATACTAATTTTGAATATGAGTTGAATATGAGTTTCTGAACTTGGAACCAGGTCTTACGTAATGTTTTTATAAAGATCTTTTGATTTTGTTCCAGATTCGAATACTAATTTTCATGGAATCCGATTTTTTTATATATTCTGCATAAAATATATTCTGTATAAAACCACATCAAACAACCACTTGCTATAACCTCGGGTGTGAAACTTTTTCATTCTGTCAAACATTATGTCCTTCTCCCTTGGGAAATTATTCGACACGTGAGGGATTTCCCCAATAAAAAGGTAAAACAATAAAATATGATTTTATGAACCTTGAAGAAGGACTTACGTAATCTTTTTATAAAGATCTTCTGATTTTGTTTCAGAATCGAATACTAATTTTCATGGAATCCGATTTTTTTATATATTCTGCAAGGCGCACTGAATTGTATAATTACACATCAAACAACCACTTCCTATGTACTCTGGAGTGAAACTGTTTCATTGTGTCAAACATTGGGTCCTTCTCCCTTGGGATATTCTTCGACATGTGGGAGTTCACCCACAATAAAAAGCTAAAACAATAAAATATGATTATACGAACCTGGAAGAAGGTCTTACGTAATATTTTTATAAAGATCTTTCGATTTTGTTCCAGATTCGAATACTAATTTTCATGGAATCCGATTTTTTTATATATTCTGCATTAAATATATTCTGTATAAAACCACATCAAACAACCACTTGCTATGAACTCGGGTGTGAAACTTTTTCATTCTGTCAAACATTGGGCCCTTCTCCCTTGGGAAATTCTTCGACACGTGGGAGATTTCCCCAATAAAAAGCTAAAACAATAAAATATGATTTTATGAACCTTGAAGAAGGACTTACGTAATCTTTTTATAAAGATCTTCTGATTTTGTTCCAGAAACGAATACTAATTTTCATGGAATCAGATTTTTTTATTTATTCTGCAAGGCGAACTGAATTGTATAATTACACATCATACAACCACTTGCTATGAACTCGGGTGTGAAACTGTTTCATTGTGCAAACATTGGGTCCTTCTCCCTTGGGAAATCCTTCGACACGTGGGAGTTTTCCCCAATAAAAAGCTAAAACAATAATATATGAGTTTATGAACTTTGAACCAGGTCTTACGTAATCTTTTGATTAAGATCTTTTGATTTTGTTCCAGATTCGAATACTAATTTTCATGGAATCCGATTTTTTTATATATTCTGCAAGGCGCACTGAATTGTATAAAACCACATCAAACAACCACTTGCTATGAACTCGGGTGTGAAACTTTTTCATTCTGTCAAACATTGGGTCCTTCTCCCTTGGGAAATTCTTCGACATGTGGGAGTTTTCCCACAATAAAGAGCAAAAACAATAAAATATGATTTTATGAACCTTGAACAAGGTCTTGCGTAATCTGTTTATAAAGATATTTGATTTTGTTCCAGAATTGGATACTAATTTTCATAAAATCCGATTTTTTTATTTATTTTGCAAGGCGCACTAAATTGTATAAGTACACATCAAACAACCACTTTCCTTGAATTCGGGTGTGAAACTGTTTCATTGTGCAAACATTGGGTCCTTCTCCCTTGGGAAATTCTTCGACACATGGGAGATTTCCCCAATAAAAAGGTAAAACAATAAAATATGATTTTATGAACCTTGAAGAAGGACTTACGTAATCTTTTTATAAAGATCTTCTGATTTTGTTCCAGAATCGAATACTAATTTTCATAGAATCCTATTTTTTTATATATTCTGCAAGGCGCACTGAATTGTATAATTACACATCAAACAACCACTTTCCATGAATTCGGGTGTGAAACTGATTCATTGTGCAAACATTGGGTCCTTCTCCCTTGGGAAATTCTTCGACACGTTGGAGTTTTCCCCAATAAAAAGCTAAAACAATAATATATGAGTTTATGAACTTTGAACCAGGTCTTACGTAATCTTTTGATAAAGATCTTTTGATTTTGTTCCAGATTCGAATACTAATTTTCATAGAATCCTATTTATTTATTTATTCTGCAAGGCGCACTGAATTTGTATAATTACACATCAAACAACCACTTGCTATGAACTCGGGTGTGAAACTGTTTCATTGTGCAAACATTGGGTCCTTCTCCCTTGGGAAATTCTTCAACACGTGGGAGTTTTCCCCAATAAAAAGCTAAAACAATAAAATATGAGTTTATGAACTTTGAACCAGGTCTTACATAATCTTTTGATAAAGATCTATTGATTTTGTTCCAGATTCGAATACTAATTTTCATGGAATCCGATTTTTTTATATATTCTGCATAAAATATATTCTGTATAAAACCACATCAAACAACCACTTGCTATGAGCTCGGGTGAGAAACTGTTTCATTGTGCAAACATTGGGTCCTTCTCCCTTGGGAAATTCTTTGACACATGGGAGATTTCCCCAATAAAAAGGAAAGACAATAAAATATGATTTTATGAACCTTGAAGAAGGACTTACGTAATTTTTTTATAAAGATCTTTTGATTTTGTTCCAGATTCAAATACTAATTTTCATGGAATCTGATTTTTATATTTATTCTGCAAGGCGGACTGAATTGTATAATTACACATCAAACAACCACTTGCTATGAACTCGGGTGTGAAACTGTTTCATTGTGTCAAACATTAGGTCCTTCTCCCTTGGGAAATTCTTCGACACATGGGAGTTTTCCCCAATAAAAAGGTAAAACAATAAAATATGATTTTATGAACCTTGAACAAGGTCTTACGAAATCTTCTCATAAAGATCTTCTGATTTTGCTCCAGAATCGAATACTAATTTTGAATATGAGTTGAATATGAGTTTCTGAACTTTGAACCAGGTCTTACGTAATCTTTTTATAAAGATCTTTTGATTTTGTTCCAGATTCGAATACTAATTTTCATGGAATCCGATTTTTTTATATATTCTGCATAAAATATATTCTGTATAAAACCACATCAAACAACCACTTGCTATGAACTCGGGTGTGAAACTTTTTCATTCTGTCAAACATTATGTCCTTCTCCCTTGGGAAATTATTCGACACGTGAGGGATTTCCCCAATAAAAAGGTAAAACAATAAAATATGATTTTATGAACCTTGAAGAAGGACTTACGTAATCTTTTTATAAAGATCTTCTGATTTTGTTTCAGAATCGAATACCAATTTTCATGGAATCTGATTTTTATATTAATTCTGCAAGGCGGACTGAATTGTATAATTACACATCAAACAACCACTTGCTATGTACTCTGGAGTGAAACTGTTTCATTGTGTCAAACATTGGGTCCTTCTCCCTTGGAAAATTCTTCGACATGTGGGAGTTCACCCACAATAAAAAGCTAAAACAATAAAATATGATTATACGAACCTGGAAGAAGGTCTTACGTAATATTTTTATAAAGATCTTTCGATTTTGTTCCAGATTCGAATACTAATTTTCGTGGAATCTAATTTTTTTTATTTATTTTGCAAGGCGCACTGAATTGTATAATTACACATCAAACAACCACTTGCTATGAACTCGGGTGTGAAACTTTTTCATTCTGTCAAACATTGGGTCCTTCTCCCTTGGGAAATTCTTCGACATGTGGGAGTTTTCCCACAATAAAGAGCAAAAACAATAAAATATGATTTTATGAACCTTGAACAAGGTCTTACGTAAACTTTTTATAAAGATCTTTTGATTTGTTGCAGATACGAATACAAATTTTTGTGGAATCTAATTTTTTTTATTTATTTTGCAAGGCGCACTGAATTGTATAATTACACATCAAACAACCACTTGCTATGAACTCGAGTGTGAAAATGTTTCATTGTGTCAAACATTGGATCCTTATCCCTTGGGAAATTCTTCGACACGTGGGATTTTCCCACAATAAAAAGCTAAAACAATAAAATATAATTTATGAACCTTGAACAAGGTCTTGCGTAATCTGTTTATAAAGATCTTTTGATTTAGTTCCAGAATTGGATACTAATTTTCATAGAATCCGATTTTTTTATTTATTTTGCAAGGCGCATTGAACTGTATAATTACACATCAAACAACCACTTGCTATGAACTCGGGTGTGTAACTGTTTCATTGTGTCAAACATTGGGTGTTTCTCCCTTGGGAAATTTTTTGACATGTGGGAGTTTTCCCACAGTAAAAAGCTATAACAATAAAATATGATTTTATGAACCTTGAACAAGGTGTTACGTAATCTTTTTATAAAGATCTTCTGATTTTGTTCCAGAAACGAATACTAATTTTCATGGAATCAGATTTTTTTATTTATTCTGCAAGGCGAACTGAATTGTATAATTACACATCATACAACCACTTGCTATGAACTCGGGTGTGAAACTGTTTCATTGTGCAAACATTGGGTCCTTCTCCCTTGGGAAATCCTTCGACACGTGGGAGTTTTCCCCAATAAAAAGCTAAAACAATAATATATGAGTTTATGAACTTTGAACCAGGTCTTACGTAATCTTTTGATTAAGATCTTTTGATTTTGTTCCAGATTCGAATACTAATTTTCATGGAATCCGATTTTTTTATATATTCTGCAAGGCGCACTGAATTGTATAAAACCACACCAAACAACCACTTGCTATGAACTCGGGTGTGAAACTTTTTCATTCTGTCAAACATTGGGTCCTTCTCCCTTGGGAAATTCTTCGACATGTGGGAGTTTTCCCACAATAAAGAGCAAAAACAATAAAATATGATTTTATGAACCTTGAACAAGGTCTTGCGTAATCTGTTTATAAAGATATTTGATTTTGTTCCAGAATTGGATACTAATTTTCATAAAATCCGATTTTTTTATTTATTTTGCAAGGCGCACTAAATTGTATAAGTACACATCAAACAACCACTTTCCTTGAATTCGGGTGTGAAACTGTTTCATTGTGCAAACATTGGGTCCTTCTCCCTTGGGAAATTCTTCGACACATGGGAGATTTCCCCAATAAAAAGGTAAAACAATAAAATATGATTTTATGAACCTTGAAGAAGGACTTACGTAATATTTTTATAAAGATCTTCTGATTTTGTTCCAGAAACGAATACTGATTTTAATGGAATCTGATTTTTTTATTTATTCTGCAAGGCGCACTGAATTTGTATAATTACACATCAAACAACCACTTGCTATGAACTCGGGTGAGAAACTGTTTCATTGTGCAAACATTGGGTCCTTCTCCCTTGGGAAATTCTTCAACACGTGGGAGATTTCCCCAATAAAAAGGTAAAACAATAAAATATGATTTTATGAACCTTGAAGAAGGACTTACGTAATTTTTTTATAAAGATCTTTTGATTTTGTTCCAGATTCAAATACTAATTTTCATGGAATCTGATTTTTATATTTATTCTGCAAGGCGGACTGAATTGTATAATTACACATCAAACAACCACTTGCTATGAACTCGGGTGTGAAACTGTTTCATTGTGTCAAACATTAGGTCCTTCTCCCTTGGGAAATTCTTCGACACATGGGAGTTTTCCCCAATAAAAAGGTAAAACAATAAAATATGATTTTATGAACCTTGAACAAGGTCTTACGAAATCTTCTCATAAAGATCTTCTGATTTTGTTCCAGAATCGAATACTAATTTTGAATATGAGTTGAATATGAGTTTCTGAACTTGGAACCAGGTCTTACGTAATGTTTTTATAAAGATCTTTTGATTTTGTTCCAGATTCGAATACTAATTTTCATGGAATCCGATTTTTTTATATATTCTGCATAAAATATATTCTGTATAAAACCACATCAAACAACCACTTGCTATAACCTCGGGTGTGAAACTTTTTCATTCTGTCAAACATTATGTCCTTCTCCCTTGGGAAATTATTCGACACGTGAGGGATTTCCCCAATAAAAAGGTAAAACAATAAAATATGATTTTATGAACCTTGAAGAAGGACTTACGTAATCTTTTTATAAAGATCTTCTGATTTTGTTTCAGAATCGAATACTAATTTTCATGGAATCCGATTTTTTTATATATTCTGCAAGGCGCACTGAATTGTATAATTACACATCAAACAACCACTTCCTATGTACTCTGGAGTGAAACTGTTTCATTGTGTCAAACATTGGGTCCTTCTCCCTTGGGATATTCTTCGACATGTGGGAGTTCACCCACAATAAAAAGCTAAAACAATAAAATATGATTATACGAACCTGGAAGAAGGTCTTACGTAATATTTTTATAAAGATCTTTCGATTTTGTTCCAGATTCGAATACTAATTTTCATGGAATCCGATTTTTTTATATATTCTGCATTAAATATATTCTGTATAAAACCACATCAAACAACCACTTGCTATGAACTCGGGTGTGAAACTTTTTCATTCTGTCAAACATTGGGCCCTTCTCCCTTGGGAAATTCTTCGACACGTGGGAGATTTCCCCAATAAAAAGCTAAAACAATAAAATATGATTTTATGAACCTTGAAGAAGGACTTACGTAATCTTTTTATAAAGATCTTCTGATTTTGTTCCAGAAACGAATACTAATTTTCATGGAATCAGATTTTTTTATTTATTCTGCAAGGCGAACTGAATTGTATAATTACACATCATACAACCACTTGCTATGAACTCGGGTGTGAAACTGTTTCATTGTGCAAACATTGGGTCCTTCTCCCTTGGGAAATCCTTCGACACGTGGGAGTTTTCCCCAATAAAAAGCTAAAACAATAATATATGAGTTTATGAACTTTGAACCAGGTCTTACGTAATCTTTTGATTAAGATCTTTTGATTTTGTTCCAGATTCGAATACTAATTTTCATGGAATCCGATTTTTTTATATATTCTGCAAGGCGCACTGAATTGTATAAAACCACATCAAACAACCACTTGCTATGAACTCGGGTGTGAAACTTTTTCATTCTGTCAAACATTGGGTCCTTCTCCCTTGGGAAATTCTTCGACATGTGGGAGTTTTCCCACAATAAAGAGCAAAAACAATAAAATATGATTTTATGAACCTTGAACAAGGTCTTGCGTAATCTGTTTATAAAGATATTTGATTTTGTTCCAGAATTGGATACTAATTTTCATAAAATCCGATTTTTTTATTTATTTTGCAAGGCGCACTAAATTGTATAAGTACACATCAAACAACCACTTTCCTTGAATTCGGGTGTGAAACTGTTTCATTGTGCAAACATTGGGTCCTTCTCCCTTGGGAAATTCTTCGACACATGGGAGATTTCCCCAATAAAAAGGTAAAACAATAAAATATGATTTTATGAACCTTGAAGAAGGACTTACGTAATCTTTTTATAAAGATCTTCTGATTTTGTTCCAGAATCGAATACTAATTTTCATAGAATCCTATTTTTTTATATATTCTGCAAGGCGCACTGAATTGTATAATTACACATCAAACAACCACTTTCCATGAATTCGGGTGTGAAACTGATTCATTGTGCAAACATTGGGTCCTTCTCCCTTGGGAAATTCTTCGACACGTTGGAGTTTTCCCCAATAAAAAGCTAAAACAATAATATATGAGTTTATGAACTTTGAACCAGGTCTTACGTAATCTTTTGATAAAGATCTTTTGATTTTGTTCCAGATTCGAATACTAATTTTCATAGAATCCTATTTATTTATTTATTCTGCAAGGCGCACTGAATTTGTATAATTACACATCAAACAACCACTTGCTATGAACTCGGGTGTGAAACTGTTTCATTGTGCAAACATTGGGTCCTTCTCCCTTGGGAAATTCTTCAACACGTGGGAGTTTTCCCCAATAAAAAGCTAAAACAATAAAATATGAGTTTATGAACTTTGAACCAGGTCTTACATAATCTTTTGATAAAGATCTATTGATTTTGTTCCAGATTCGAATACTAATTTTCATGGAATCCGATTTTTTTATATATTCTGCATAAAATATATTCTGTATAAAACCACATCAAACAACCACTTGCTATGAGCTCGGGTGAGAAACTGTTTCATTGTGCAAACATTGGGTCCTTCTCCCTTGGGAAATTCTTTGACACATGGGAGATTTCCCCAATAAAAAGGAAAGACAATAAAATATGATTTTATGAACCTTGAAGAAGGACTTACGTAATTTTTTTATAAAGATCTTTTGATTTTGTTCCAGATTCAAATACTAATTTTCATGGAATCTGATTTTTATATTTATTCTGCAAGGCGGACTGAATTGTATAATTACACATCAAACAACCACTTGCTATGAACTCGGGTGTGAAACTGTTTCATTGTGTCAAACATTAGGTCCTTCTCCCTTGGGAAATTCTTCGACACATGGGAGTTTTCCCCAATAAAAAGGTAAAACAATAAAATATGATTTTATGAACCTTGAACAAGGTCTTACGAAATCTTCTCATAAAGATCTTCTGATTTTGCTCCAGAATCGAATACTAATTTTGAATATGAGTTGAATATGAGTTTCTGAACTTTGAACCAGGTCTTACGTAATCTTTTTATAAAGATCTTTTGATTTTGTTCCAGATTCGAATACTAATTTTCATGGAATCCGATTTTTTTATATATTCTGCATAAAATATATTCTGTATAAAACCACATCAAACAACCACTTGCTATGAACTCGGGTGTGAAACTTTTTCATTCTGTCAAACATTATGTCCTTCTCCCTTGGGAAATTATTCGACACGTGAGGGATTTCCCCAATAAAAAGGTAAAACAATAAAATATGATTTTATGAACCTTGAAGAAGGACTTACGTAATCTTTTTATAAAGATCTTCTGATTTTGTTTCAGAATCGAATACCAATTTTCATGGAATCTGATTTTTATATTAATTCTGCAAGGCGGACTGAATTGTATAATTACACATCAAACAACCACTTGCTATGTACTCTGGAGTGAAACTGTTTCATTGTGTCAAACATTGGGTCCTTCTCCCTTGGAAAATTCTTCGACATGTGGGAGTTCACCCACAATAAAAAGCTAAAACAATAAAATATGATTATACGAACCTGGAAGAAGGTCTTACTAAATATTTTTATAAAGATCTTTCGATTTTGTTCCAGATTCGAATACTAATTTTCGTGGAATCTAATTTTTTTTATTTATTTTGCAAGGCGCACTGAATTGTATAATTACACATCAAACAACCACTTGCTATGAACTCGGGTGTGAAACTTTTTCATTCTGTCAAACATTGGGTCCTTCTCCCTTGGGAAATTCTTCGACATGTGGGAGTTTTCCCACAATAAAGAGCAAAAACAATAAAATATGATTTTATGAACCTTGAACAAGGTCTTACGTAAACTTTTTATAAAGATCTTTTGATTTGTTGCAGATACGAATACAAATTTTTGTGGAATCTAATTTTTTTTATTTATTTTGCAAGGCGCACTGAATTGTATAATTACACATCAAACAACCACTTGCTATGAACTCGAGTGTGAAAATGTTTCATTGTGTCAAACATTGGATCCTTATCCCTTGGGAAATTCTTCGACACGTGGGATTTTCCCACAATAAAAAGCTAAAACAATAAAATATAATTTATGAACCTTGAACAAGGTCTTGCGTAATCTGTTTATAAAGATCTTTTGATTTAGTTCCAGAATTGGATACTAATTTTCATAGAATCCGATTTTTTTATTTATTTTGCAAGGCGCATTGAACTGTATAATTACACATCAAACAACCACTTGCTATGAACTCGGGTGTGTAACTGTTTCATTGTGTCAAACATTGGGTGTTTCTCCCTTGGGAAATTTTTTGACATGTGGGAGTTTTCCCACAGTAAAAAGCTATAACAATAAAATATGATTTTATGAACCTTGAACAAGGTGTTACGTAATCTTTTTATAAAGATCTTCTGATTTTGTTCCAGAAACGAATACTAATTTTCATGGAATCAGATTTTTTTATTTATTCTGCAAGGCGAACTGAATTGTATAATTACACATCATACAACCACTTGCTATGAACTCGGGTGTGAAACTGTTTCATTGTGCAAACATTGGGTCCTTCTCCCTTGGGAAATCCTTCGACACGTGGGAGTTTTCCCCAATAAAAAGCTAAAACAATAATATATGAGTTTATGAACTTTGAACCAGGTCTTACGTAATCTTTTGATTAAGATCTTTTGATTTTGTTCCAGATTCGAATACTAATTTTCATGGAATCCGATTTTTTTATATATTCTGCAAGGCGCACTGAATTGTATAAAACCACACCAAACAACCACTTGCTATGAACTCGGGTGTGAAACTTTTTCATTCTGTCAAACATTGGGTCCTTCTCCCTTGGGAAATTCTTCGACATGTGGGAGTTTTCCCACAATAAAGAGCAAAAACAATAAAATATGATTTTATGAACCTTGAACAAGGTCTTGCGTAATCTGTTTATAAAGATATTTGATTTTGTTCCAGAATTGGATACTAATTTTCATAAAATCCGATTTTTTTATTTATTTTGCAAGGCGCACTAAATTGTATAAGTACACATCAAACAACCACTTTCCTTGAATTCGGGTGTGAAACTGTTTCATTGTGCAAACATTGGGTCCTTCTCCCTTGGGAAATTCTTCGACACATGGGAGATTTCCCCAATAAAAAGGTAAAACAATAAAATATGATTTTATGAACCTTGAAGAAGGACTTACGTAATATTTTTATAAAGATCTTCTGATTTTGTTCCAGAAACGAATACTGATTTTAATGGAATCTGATTTTTTTATTTATTCTGCAAGGCGAACTGAATTGTATAATTACACATCATACAACCACTTGCTATGAACTCGGGTGTGAAACTGTTTCATTGTGTCAAACATTGGGTCCTTCTCCCTTGGGAAATTCTTCGACATGTGGGAGTTTACCCACAATAAAAAGCTAAAACAATAAAATATGATTATACGAACCTTGAAGAAGGTCTTACGTAATCTTTTTATAAGGATCTTCTGATTTTGTTCCAGAATCGAATACTAATTTTCATAGAATCCTATTTATTTATTTATTCTGCAAGGCGCACTGAATTGTATAATTACACATCAAACAACCACTTGCTATGAACTCGGGTGTGAAACTGTTTCATTGGGCAAACATTGGGTCCTTCTCCCTTGGGAAATTCTTCGACACGTGGGAGTTTTCCCCAATAAAAAGCTAAAACAATAATATATGAGTTTATGAACTTTGAACCAGGTCTTACGTAATCTTTTGATAAAGATCTTTTGATTTTGTTCCAGATTCGAATACTAATTTTCATAGAATCCTATTTTTTTAAATATTCTGCAAGGCGCACTGAATTTGTATAATTACACATCAAACAACCACTTGCTATGAACTCGGGTGAGAAACTGTTTCATTGTGCAAACATTGGGTCCTTCTCCCTTGGGAAATTCTTCAACACGTGGGAGATTTCCCCAATAAAAAGGTAAAACAATAAAATATGATTTTATGAACCTTGAAGAAGGACTTACGTAATTTTTTTATAAAGATCTTTTGATTTTGTTCCAGATTCAAATACTAATTTTCATGGAATCTGATTTTTATATTTATTCTGCAAGGCGGACTGAATTGTATAATTACACATCAAACAACCACTTGCTATGAACTCGGGTGTGAAACTGTTTCATTGTGTCAAACATTAGGTCCTTCTCCCTTGGGAAATTCTTCGACACATGGGAGTTTTCCCCAATAAAAAGGTAAAACAATAAAATATGATTTTATGAACCTTGAACAAGGTCTTACGAAATCTTCTCATAAAGATCTTCTGATTTTGTTCCAGAATCGAATACTAATTTTGAATATGAGTTGAATATGAGTTTCTGAACTTGGAACAAGGTCTTACGTAATGTTTTTATAAAGATCTTTTGATTTTGTTCCAGATTCGAATACTAATTTTCATGGAATCCGATTTTTTTATATATTCTGCATAAAATATATTCTGTATAAAACCACATCAAACAACCACTTGCTATAACCTCGGGTGTGAAACTTTTTCATTCTGTCAAACATTATGTCCTTCTCCCTTGGGAAATTATTCGACACGTGAGGGATTTCCCCAATAAAAAGGTAAAACAATAAAATATGATTTTATGAACCTTGAAGAAGGACTTACGTAATCTTTTTATAAAGATCTTCTGATTTTGTTTCAGAATCGAATACTAATTTTCATGGAATCCGATTTTTTTATATATTCTGCAAGGCGCACTGAATTGTATAATTACACATCAAACAACCACTTCCTATGTACTCTGGAGTGAAACTGTTTCATTGTGTCAAACATTGGGTCCTTCTCCCTTGGGATATTCTTCGACATGTGGGAGTTCACCCACAATAAAAAGCTAAAACAATAAAATATGATTATACGAACCTGGAAGAAGGTCTTACGTAATATTTTTATAAAGATCTTTCGATTTTGTTCCAGATTCGAATACTAATTTTCATGGAATCCGATTTTTTTATATATTCTGCATTAAATATATTCTGTATAAAACCACATCAAACAACCACTTGCTATGAACTCGGGTGTGAAACTTTTTCATTCTGTCAAACATTGGGCCCTTCTCCCTTGGGAAATTCTTCGACACGTGGGAGATTTCCCCAATAAAAAGCTAAAACAATAAAATATGATTTTATGAACCTTGAAGAAGGACTTACGTAATCTTTTTATAAAGATCTTCTGATTTTGTTCCAGAAACGAATACTAATTTTCATGGAATCAGATTTTTTTATTTATTCTGCAAGGCGAACTGAATTGTATAATTACACATCATACAACCACTTGCTATGAACTCGGGTGTGAAACTGTTTCATTGTGCAAACATTGGGTCCTTCTCCCTTGGGAAATCCTTCGACACGTGGGAGTTTTCCCCAATAAAAAGCTAAAACAATAATATATGAGTTTATGAACTTTGAACCAGGTCTTACGTAATCTTTTGATTAAGATCTTTTGATTTTGTTCCAGATTCGAATACTAATTTTCATGGAATCCGATTTTTTTATATATTCTGCAAGGCGCACTGAATTGTATAAAACCACATCAAACAACCACTTGCTATGAACTCGGGTGTGAAACTTTTTCATTCTGTCAAACATTGGGTCCTTCTCCCTTGGGAAATTCTTCGACATGTGGGAGTTTTCCCACAATAAAGAGCAAAAACAATAAAATATGATTTTATGAACCTTGAACAAGGTCTTGCGTAATCTGTTTATAAAGATATTTGATTTTGTTCCAGAATTGGATACTAATTTTCATAAAATCCGATTTTTTTATTTATTTTGCAAGGCGCACTAAATTGTATAAGTACACATCAAACAACCACTTTCCTTGAATTCGGGTGTGAAACTGTTTCATTGTGCAAACATTGGGTCCTTCTCCCTTGGGAAATTCTTCGACACATGGGAGATTTCCCCAATAAAAAGGTAAAACAATAAAATATGATTTTATGAACCTTGAAGAAGGACTTACGTAATCTTTTTATAAAGATCTTCTGATTTTGTTCCAGAATCGAATACTAATTTTCATAGAATCCTATTTTTTTATATATTCTGCAAGGCGCACTGAATTGTATAATTACACATCAAACAACCACTTTCCATGAATTCGGGTGTGAAACTGATTCATTGTGCAAACATTGGGTCCTTCTCCCTTGGGAAATTCTTCGACACGTTGGAGTTTTCCCCAATAAAAAGCTAAAACAATAATATATGAGTTTATGAACTTTGAACCAGGTCTTACGTAATCTTTTGATAAAGATCTTTTGATTTTGTTCCAGATTCGAATACTAATTTTCATAGAATCCTATTTATTTATTTATTCTGCAAGGCGCACTGAATTTGTATAATTACACATCAAACAACCACTTGCTATGAACTCGGGTGTGAAACTGTTTCATTGTGCAAACATTGGGTCCTTCTCCCTTGGGAAATTCTTCAACACGTGGGAGTTTTCCCCAATAAAAAGCTAAAACAATAAAATATGAGTTTATGAACTTTGAACCAGGTCTTACATAATCTTTTGATAAAGATCTATTGATTTTGTTCCAGATTCGAATACTAATTTTCATGGAATCCGATTTTTTTATATATTCTGCATAAAATATATTCTGTATAAAACCACATCAAACAACCACTTGCTATGAGCTCGGGTGTGAAACTGTTTCATTGTGCAAACATTGGGTCCTTCTCCCTTGGGAAATCCTTCGACACGTGGGAGTTTTCCCCAATAAAAAGCTAAAACAATAATATATGAGTTTATGAACTTTGAACCAGGTCTTACATAATCTTTTGATTAAGATCTTTTGATTTTGTTCCAGATTCGAATACTAATTTTCATGGAATCCGATTTTTTTATATATTCTGCAAGGCGCACTGAATTGTATAAAACCACACCAAACAACCACTTGCTATGAACTCGGGTGTGAAACTTTTTCATTCTGTCAAACATTGGGTCCTTCTCCCTTGGGAAATTCTTCGACATGTGGGAGTTTTCCCACAATAAAGAGCAAAAACAATAAAATATGATTTTATGAACCTTGAACAAGGTCTTGCGTAATCTGTTTATAAAGATATTTGATTTTGTTCCAGAATTGGATACTAATTTTCATAAAATCCGATTTTTTTATTTATTTTGCAAGGCGCACTAAATTGTATAAGTACACATCAAACAACCACTTTCCTTGAATTCGGGTGTGAAACTGTTTCATTGTGCAAACATTGGGTCCTTCTCCCTTGGGAAATTCTTCGACACATGGGAGATTTCCCCAATAAAAAGGTAAAACAATAAAATATGATTTTATGAACCTTGAAGAAGGACTTACGTAATATTTTTATAAAGATCTTCTGATTTTGTTCCAGAAACGAATACTGATTTTAATGGAATCTGATTTTTTTATTTATTCTGCAAGGCGAACTGAATTGTATAATTACACATCATACAACCACTTGCTATGAACTCGGGTGTGAAACTGTTTCATTGTGTCAAACATTGGGTCCTTCTCCCTTGGGAAATTCTTCGACATGTGGGAGTTTACCCACAATAAAAAGCTAAAACAATAAAATATGATTATACGAACCTTGAAGAAGGTCTTACGTAATCTTTTTATAAGGATCTTCTGATTTTGTTCCAGAATCGAATACTAATTTTCATAGAATCCTATTTATTTATTTATTCTGCAAGGCGCACTGAATTGTATAATTACACATCAAACAACCACTTGCTATGAACTCGGGTGTGAAACTGTTTCATTGGGCAAACATTGGGTCCTTCTCCCTTGGGAAATTCTTCGACACGTGGGAGTTTTCCCCAATAAAAAGCTAAAACAATAATATATGAGTTTATGAACTTTGAACCAGGTCTTACGTAATCTTTTGATAAAGATCTTTTGATTTTGTTCCAGATTCGAATACTAATTTTCATAGAATCCTATTTTTTTAAATATTCTGCAAGGCGCACTGAATTTGTATAATTACACATCAAACAACCACTTGCTATGAACTCGGGTGAGAAACTGTTTCATTGTGCAAACATTGGGTCCTTCTCCCTTGGGAAATTCTTCAACACGTGGGAGATTTCCCCAATAAAAAGGTAAAACAATAAAATATGATTTTATGAACCTTGAAGAAGGACTTACGTAATTTTTTTATAAAGATCTTTTGATTTTGTTCCAGATTCAAATACTAATTTTCATGGAATCTGATTTTTATATTTATTCTGCAAGGCGGACTGAATTGTATAATTACACATCAAACAACCACTTGCTATGAACTCGGGTGTGAAACTGTTTCATTGTGTCAAACATTAGGTCCTTCTCCCTTGGGAAATTCTTCGACACATGGGAGTTTTCCCCAATAAAAAGGTAAAACAATAAAATATGATTTTATGAACCTTGAACAAGGTCTTACGAAATCTTCTCATAAAGATCTTCTGATTTTGTTCCAGAATCGAATACTAATTTTGAATATGAGTTGAATATGAGTTTCTGAACTTGGAACAAGGTCTTACGTAATGTTTTTATAAAGATCTTTTGATTTTGTTCCAGATTCGAATACTAATTTTCATGGAATCCGATTTTTTTATATATTCTGCATAAAATATATTCTGTATAAAACCACATCAAACAACCACTTGCTATAACCTCGGGTGTGAAACTTTTTCATTCTGTCAAACATTATGTCCTTCTCCCTTGGGAAATTATTCGACACGTGAGGGATTTCCCCAATAAAAAGGTAAAACAATAAAATATGATTTTATGAACCTTGAAGAAGGACTTACGTAATCTTTTTATAAAGATCTTCTGATTTTGTTTCAGAATCGAATACTAATTTTCATGGAATCCGATTTTTTTATATATTCTGCAAGGCGCACTGAATTGTATAATTACACATCAAACAACCACTTCCTATGTACTCTGGAGTGAAACTGTTTCATTGTGTCAAACATTGGGTCCTTCTCCCTTGGGATATTCTTCGACATGTGGGAGTTCACCCACAATAAAAAGCTAAAACAATAAAATATGATTATACGAACCTGGAAGAAGGTCTTACGTAATATTTTTATAAAGATCTTTCGATTTTGTTCCAGATTCGAATACTAATTTTCATGGAATCCGATTTTTTTATATATTCTGCATTAAATATATTCTGTATAAAACCACATCAAACAACCACTTGCTATGAACTCGGGTGTGAAACTTTTTCATTCTGTCAAACATTGGGCCCTTCTCCCTTGGGAAATTCTTCGACACGTGGGAGATTTCCCCAATAAAAAGCTAAAACAATAAAATATGATTTTATGAACCTTGAAGAAGGACTTACGTAATCTTTTTATAAAGATCTTCTGATTTTGTTCCAGAAACGAATACTAATTTTCATGGAATCAGATTTTTTTATTTATTCTGCAAGGCGAACTGAATTGTATAATTACACATCATACAACCACTTGCTATGAACTCGGGTGTGAAACTGTTTCATTGTGCAAACATTGGGTCCTTCTCCCTTGGGAAATCCTTCGACACGTGGGAGTTTTCCCCAATAAAAAGCTAAAACAATAATATATGAGTTTATGAACTTTGAACCAGGTCTTACGTAATCTTTTGATTAAGATCTTTTGATTTTGTTCCAGATTCGAATACTAATTTTCATGGAATCCGATTTTTTTATATATTCTGCAAGGCGCACTGAATTGTATAAAACCACATCAAACAACCACTTGCTATGAACTCGGGTGTGAAACTTTTTCATTCTGTCAAACATTGGGTCCTTCTCCCTTGGGAAATTCTTCGACATGTGGGAGTTTTCCCACAATAAAGAGCAAAAACAATAAAATATGATTTTATGAACCTTGAACAAGGTCTTGCGTAATCTGTTTATAAAGATATTTGATTTTGTTCCAGAATTGGATACTAATTTTCATAAAATCCGATTTTTTTATTTATTTTGCAAGGCGCACTAAATTGTATAAGTACACATCAAACAACCACTTTCCTTGAATTCGGGTGTGAAACTGTTTCATTGTGCAAACATTGGGTCCTTCTCCCTTGGGAAATTCTTCGACACATGGGAGATTTCCCCAATAAAAAGGTAAAACAATAAAATATGATTTTATGAACCTTGAAGAAGGACTTACGTAATCTTTTTATAAAGATCTTCTGATTTTGTTCCAGAATCGAATACTAATTTTCATAGAATCCTATTTTTTTATATATTCTGCAAGGCGCACTGAATTGTATAATTACACATCAAACAACCACTTTCCATGAATTCGGGTGTGAAACTGATTCATTGTGCAAACA
Organism: Tanypteryx hageni; assembly: GCA_028673005.1. Lineage (NCBI taxonomy): Eukaryota > Metazoa > Arthropoda > Insecta > Odonata > Petaluridae > Tanypteryx > Tanypteryx hageni. Next base: position 88,401,905 of record CM054120.1, read on the forward strand.
TTGGGTCCTTCTCCCTTGGGAAATTCTTCGACACGTTGGAGTTTTCCCCAATAAAAAGCTAAAACAATAATATATGAGTTTATGAACTTTGAACCAGGTCTTACGTAATCTTTTGATAAAGATCTTTTGATTTTGTTCCAGATTCGAATACTAATTTTCATAGAATCCTATTTATTTATTTATTCTGCAAGGCGCACTGAATTTGTATAATTACACATCAAACAACCACTTGCTATGAACTCTGGTGTGAAACTGTTTCATTGTGCAAACATTGGGTCCTTCTCCCTTGGGAAATTCTTCAACACGTGGGAGTTTTCCCCAATAAAAAGCTAAAACAATAAAATATGAGTTTATGAACTTTGAACCAGGTCTTACATAATCTTTTGATAAAGATCTATTGATTTTGTTCCAGATTCGAATACTAATTTTCATGGAATCCGATTTTTTTATATATTCTGCATAAAATATATTCTGTATAAAACCACATCAAACAACCACTTGCTATGAGCTCGGGTGAGAAACTGTTTCATTGTGCAAACATTGGGTCCTTCTCCCTTGGGAAATTCTTTGACACATGGGAGATTTCCCCAATAAAAAGGAAAGACAATAAAATATGATTTTATGAACCTTGAAGAAGGACTTACGTAATTTTTTTATAAAGATCTTTTGATTTTGTTCCAGATTCAAATACTAATTTTCATGGAATCTGATTTTTATATTTATTCTGCAAGGCGGACTGAATTGTATAATTACACATCAAACAACCACTTGCTATGAACTCGGGTGTGAAACTGTTTCATTGTGTCAAACATTAGGTCCTTCTCCCTTGGGAAATTCTTCGACACATGGGAGTTTTCCCCAATAAAAAGGTAAAACAATAAAATATGATTTTATGAACCTTGAACAAGGTCTTACGAAATCTTCTCATAAAGATCTTCTGATTTTGCTCCAGAATCGAATACTAATTTTGAATATGAGTTGAATATGAGTTTCTGAACTTTGAACCAGGTCTTACGTAATCTTTTTATAAAGATCTTTTGATTTTGTTCCAGATTCGAATACTAATTTTCATGGAATCCGATTTTTTTATATATTCTGCATAAAATATATTCTGTATAAAACCACATCAAACAACCACTTGCTATGAACTCGGGTGTGAAACTTTTTCATTCTGTCAAACATTATGTCCTTCTCCCTTGGGAAATTATTCGACACGTGAGGGATTTCCCCAATAAAAAGGTAAAACAATAAAATATGATTTTATGAACCTTGAAGAAGGACTTACGTAATCTTTTTATAAAGATCTTCTGATTTTGTTTCAGAATCGAATACCAATTTTCATGGAATCTGATTTTTATATTAATTCTGCAAGGCGGACTGAATTGTATAATTACACATCAAACAACCACTTGCTATGTACTCTGGAGTGAAACTGTTTCATTGTGTCAAACATTGGGTCCTTCTCCCTTGGAAAATTCTTCGACATGTGGGAGTTCACCCACAATAAAAAGCTAAAACAATAAAATATGATTATACGAACCTGGAAGAAGGTCTTACGTAATATTTTTATAAAGATCTTTCGATTTTGTTCCAGATTCGAATACTAATTTTCGTGGAATCTAATTTTTTTTATTTATTTTGCAAGGCGCACTGAATTGTATAATTACACATCAAACAACCACTTGCTATGAACTCGGGTGTGAAACTTTTTCATTCTGTCAAACATTGGGTCCTTCTCCCTTGGGAAATTCTTCGACATGTGGGAGTTTTCCCACAATAAAGAGCAAAAACAATAAAATATGATTTTATGAACCTTGAACAAGGTCTTACGTAAACTTTTTATAAAGATCTTTTGATTTGTTGCAGATACGAATACAAATTTTTGTGGAATCTAATTTTTTTTATTTATTTTGCAAGGCACACTGAATTGTATAATTACACATCAAACAACCACTTGCTATGAACTCGAGTGTGAAAATGTTTCATTGTGTCAAACATTGGATCCTTATCCCTTGGGAAATTCTTCGACACGTGGGATTTTCCCACAATAAAAAGCTAAAACAATAAAATATAATTTATGAACCTTGAACAAGGTCTTGCGTAATCTGTTTATAAAGATCTTTTGATTTAGTTCCAGAATTGGATACTAATTTTCATAGAATCCGATTTTTTTATTTATTTTGCAAGGCGCATTGAACTGTATAATTACACATCAAACAACCACTTGCTATGAACTCGGGTGTGTAACTGTTTCATTGTGTCAAACATTGGGTGTTTCTCCCTTGGGAAATTTTTTGACATGTGGGAGTTTTCCCACAGTAAAAAGCTATAACAATAAAATATGATTTTATGAACCTTGAACAAGGTGTTACGTAATCTTTTTATAAAGATCTTTTGATTTTGTTCCAGATTCAAATACTAATTTTCATAGAATCAGATTTTCTTATTTATTCTGCAAGGCGCACTGAATTGTATAATTACACATCAAACAACCACTTGCTATGAACTCGGGTGTGAAACTGTTTCATTGTGTCAAACATTAGATCCTTCTCCCTTGGGAAATTCTTCGACATATGGGAGTTTTCCCCAATAAAAAGGTAAAACAAATAAATATATTTTATGAACCTTGAACAAGGTCTTACGAAATCTTCTCATAAAGATCTTCTGATTTTGTTCCAGATTCAAATACTAATTTTCATGGAATCAGATTTTTTTATTTATTCTGCAAGGCGAACTGAATTGTATAATTACACATCATACAACCACTTGCTATGAACTCGGGTGTGAAACTGTTTCATTGTGCAAACATTGGGTCCTTCTCCCTTGGGAAATCCTTCGACACGTGGGAGTTTTCCCCAATAAAAAGCTAAAACAATAATATATGAGTTTATGAACTTTGAACCAGGTCTTACGTAATCTTTTGATTAAGATCTTTTGATTTTGTTCCAGATTCGAATACTAATTTTCATGGAATCCGATTTTTTTATATATTCTGCAAGGCGCACTGAATTGTATAAAACCACATCAAACAACCACTTGCTATGAACTCGGGTGTGAAACTTTTTCATTCTGTCAAACATTGGGTCCTTCTCCCTTGGGAAATTCTTCGACATGTGGGAGTTTTCCCACAATAAAGAGCAAAAACAATAAAATATGATTTTATGAACCTTGAACAAGGTCTTGCGTAATCTGTTTATAAAGATATTTGATTTTGTTCCAGAATTGGATACTAATTTTCATAAAATCCGATTTTTTTATTTATTTTGCAAGGCGCACTAAATTGTATAAGTACACATCAAACAACCACTTTCCTTGAATTCGGGTGTGAAACTGTTTCATTGTGCAAACATTGGGTCCTTCTCCCTTGGGAAATTCTTCGACACATGGGAGATTTCCCCAATAAAAAGGTAAAACAATAAAATATGATTTTATGAACCTTGAAGAAGGACTTACGTAATCTTTTTATAAAGATCTTCTGATTTTGTTCCAGAATCGAATACTAATTTTCATAGAATCCTATTTTTTTATATATTCTGCAAGGCGCACTGAATTGTATAATTACACATCAAACAACCACTTTCCATGAATTCGGGTGTGAAACTGATTCATTGTGCAAACATTGGGTCCTTCTCCCTTGGGAAATTCTTCGACACGTTGGAGTTTTCCCCAATAAAAAGCTAAAACAATAATATATGAGTTTATGAACTTTGAACCAGGTCTTACGTAATCTTTTGATAAAGATCTTTTGATTTTGTTCCAGATTCGAATACTAATTTTCATAGAATCCTATTTATTTATTTATTCTGCAAGGCGCACTGAATTTGTATAATTACACATCAAACAACCACTTGCTATGAACTCGGGTGTGAAACTGTTTCATTGTGCAAACATTGGGTCCTTCTCCCTTGGGAAATTCTTCAACACGTGGGAGTTTTCCCCAATAAAAAGCTAAAACAATAAAATATGAGTTTATGAACTTTGAACCAGGTCTTACATAATCTTTTGATAAAGATCTATTGATTTTGTTCCAGATTCGAATACTAATTTTCATGGAATCCGATTTTTTTATATATTCTGCATAAAATATATTCTGTATAAAACCACATCAAACAACCACTTGCTATGAGCTCGGGTGAGAAACTGTTTCATTGTGCAAACATTGGGTCCTTCTCCCTTGGGAAATTCTTTGACACATGGGAGATTTCCCCAATAAAAAGGAAAGACAATAAAATATGATTTTATGAACCTTGAAGAAGGACTTACGTAATTTTTTTATAAAGATCTTTTGATTTTGTTCCAGATTCAAATACTAATTTTCATGGAATCTGATTTTTATATTTATTCTGCAAGGCGGACTGAATTGTATAATTACACATCAAACAACCACTTGCTATGAACTCGGGTGTGAAACTGTTTCATTGTGTCAAACATTAGGTCCTTCTCCCTTGGGAAATTCTTCGACACATGGGAGTTTTCCCCAATAAAAAGGTAAAACAATAAAATATGATTTTATGAACCTTGAACAAGGTCTTACGAAATCTTTTCATAAAGATCTTCTGATTTTGCTCCAGAATCGAATACTAATTTTGAATATGAGTTGAATATGAGTTTCTGAACTTTGAACCAGGTCTTACGTAATCTTTTTATAAAGATCTTTTGATTTTGTTCCAGATTCGAATACTAATTTTCATGGAATCCGATTTTTTTATATATTCTGCATAAAATATATTCTGTATAAAACCACATCAAACAACCACTTGCTATGAACTCGGGTGTGAAACTTTTTCATTCTGTCAAACATTATGTCCTTCTCCCTTGGGAAATTATTCGACACGTGAGGGATTTCCCCAATAAAAAGGTAAAACAATAAAATATGATTTTATGAACCTTGAAGAAGGACTTACGTAATCTTTTTATAAAGATCTTCTGATTTTGTTTCAGAATCGAATACCAATTTTCATGGAATCTGATTTTTATATTAATTCTGCAAGGCGGACTGAATTGTATAATTACACATCAAACAACCACTTGCTATGTACTCTGGAGTGAAACTGTTTCATTGTGTCAAACATTGGGTCCTTCTCCCTTGGAAAATTCTTCGACATGTGGGAGTTCACCCACAATAAAAAGCTAAAACAATAAAATATGATTATACGAACCTGGAAGAAGGTCTTACGTAATATTTTTATAAAGATCTTTCGATTTTGTTCCAGATTCGAATACTAATTTTCGTGGAATCTAATTTTTTTTATTTATTTTGCAAGGCGCACTGAATTGTATAATTACACATCAAACAACCACTTGCTATGAACTCGGGTGTGAAACTTTTTCATTCTGTCAAACATTGGGTCCTTCTCCCTTGGGAAATTCTTCGACATGTGGGAGTTTTCCCACAATAAAGAGCAAAAACAATAAAATATGATTTTATGAACCTTGAACAAGGTCTTACGTAAACTTTTTATAAAGATCTTTTGATTTGTTGCAGATACGAATACAAATTTTTGTGGAATCTAATTTTTTTTATTTATTTTGCAAGGCACACTGAATTGTATAATTACACATCAAACAACCACTTGCTATGAACTCGAGTGTGAAAATGTTTCATTGTGTCAAACATTGGATCCTTATCCCTTGGGAAATTCTTCGACACGTGGGATTTTCCCACAATAAAAAGCTAAAACAATAAAATATAATTTATGAACCTTGAACAAGGTCTTGCGTAATCTGTTTATAAAGATCTTTTGATTTAGTTCCAGAATTGGATACTAATTTTCATAGAATCCGATTTTTTTATTTATTTTGCAAGGCGCATTGAACTGTATAATTACACATCAAACAACCACTTGCTATGAACTCGGGTGTGTAACTGTTTCATTGTGTCAAACATTGGGTGTTTCTCCCTTGGGAAATTTTTTGACATGTGGGAGTTTTCCCACAGTAAAAAGCTATAACAATAAAATATGATTTTATGAACCTTGAACAAGGTGTTACGTAATCTTTTTATAAAGATCTTTTGATTTTGTTCCAGATTCAAATACTAATTTTCATAGAATCAGATTTTCTTATTTATTCTGCAAGGCGCACTGAATTGTATAATTACACATCAAACAACCACTTGCTATGAACTCGGGTGTGAAACTGTTTCATTGTGTCAAACATTAGATCCTTCTCCCTTGGGAAATTCTTCGACATATGGGAGTTTTCCCCAATAAAAAGGTAAAACAAATAAATATATTTTATGAACCTTGAACAAGGTCTTACGAAATCTTCTCATAAAGATCTTCTGATTTTGTTCCAGAATCGAATACTAATTTTCATATAATCCGATTTATTTACTTATTCTGCAAGGCGCACTGAATTGTATAATTACACATCAAACAACCACTTGCTATGAACTCGGGTGTGAAACTGTTTCATTGTGCAAACATTGGGTCCTTCTCCCTTGGGAAATCCTTTGACACGTGGGAGTTTTCCCCAATAAAAAGCTAAAACAATAATATATGAGTTCATGAACCTTGAACAAGGTCCTACGTAATCTTTTGATAAAGTTCTTTTGATTTTGATCCAGATTCGAATACTAATTTTCATGGAATCCGATTTATTTACTTATGCTGCAAGGCGCACTGAATTGTATAATTACACATCAAACAACCACTTGCTATGTACTCTGGTGTGAAACTGTTTCATTGTGTCAAACATTGGGTCCTTCTCCCTTGGGAAATTCTTCGACATGTGGGAGTTTACCCACAATAAAAAGCTAAAACAATAAAATATGATTATACGAACCTTGAAGAAGGTCTTTCGTAATCTTTTTATAAGGATCTTCTGATTTTGTTCCAGAATCGAATACTAATTTTCATAGAATCCTATTTATTTATTTATTCTGCAAGGCGCACTGAATTGTATAATTACACATCAAACAACCACTTGCTATGAACTCGGGTGTGAAACTGTTTCATTGTGCAAACATTGGGTCCTTCTCCCTTGGGAAATTCTTCAACACGTGGGAGTTTTCCCCAATAAAAAGCTAAAACAATAAAATATGAGTTTATGAACTTTGAACCAGGTCTTACATAATCTTTTGATAAAGATCTATTGATTTTGTTAGAGATTCGAATACTAAGTTTCATGGAATCCGATATTTTTATATATTCTGCATTAAATATATTCTGTATAAAACCACATCAAACAACCACTTGCTATGAACTCGGGTGTGAAACTTTTTCATTCTGTCAAACATTGGGCCCTTCTCCCTTGGGAAATTCTTCGACACGTGGGAGATTTCCCCAATAAAAAGCTAAAACAATAAAATATGATTTTATGAACCTTGAACAAGGTCCTACGTAATCTTTTTATAAAGATCTTCTGATTTTGTTCCAGAAACGAATACTAATTTTCATGGAATCAGATTTTTTTATTTATTCTGCAAGGCGAACTGAATTGTATAATTACACATCATACAACCACTTGCTATGAACTCGGGTGTGAAACTGTTTCATTGTGCAAACATTGGGTCCTTCTCCCTTGGGAAATCCTTCGACACGTGGGAGTTTTCCCCAATAAAAAGCTAAAACAATAATATATGAGTTTATGAACTTTGAACCAGGTCTTACGTAATCTTTTGATTAAGATCTTTTGATTTTGTTCCAGATTCGAATACTAATTTTCATGGAATCCGATTTTTTTATATATTCTGCAAGGCGCACTGAATTGTATTAAACCACACCAAACAACCACTTGCTATGAACTCGGGTGTGAAACTTTTTCATTCTGTCAAACATTGGGTCCTTCTCCCTTGGGAAATTCTTCGACACGTGGGAGTTTTCCCCAATAAAAAGCTAAAACAATAAAATATGAGTTTATGAACGTTGAAGAAGGACTTACGTAATATTTTTATAAGGATCTTCTGATTTTGTTCCAGAATCGAATACTAATTTTCATGGAATCTGATTTTTTTATTTATTCTGCAAGGCGCACTGAATTGTATAATTACACATCAAACAACCACTTGCTATGAACTCGGGTGTGAAACTGTTTCATTCTGTCAAACATTGGGTACTTCTCCCTTGGGAAATTCTTCGACACGTGGGAGATTTCCCCAATAAAAAGGTAAAACAATAAAATATAAGTTTATGAACCTTGAACAAGGTCCTACGTAATCTTTTTATAAAGATCTTCTGATTTCGTTCCAGAATCGAATACTAATTTTCAAGGAATCTGATTTTTATATTTATTCTGCAAGGCGGACTGAATTGTATAATTACACATCAAACAACCACTTGCTATGTACTCTGGAGTGAAACTGTTTCATTGTGTCAAATATTGGGTCCTTCTCCCTTGGGAAATTCTTCGACACGTGGGAGTTTTCCCACAATAAAAAGCTATAACAATAAAATATGATTTTATGAACCTTGAAGAAGGTCTTGCGTAATCTTTTGATAAAGATCTTTTGATTTTATTCCAGATTCGAATACTAATTTTCATGGAATCTGATTTTATTTATTTATTTTGCAAGACGCACTGAATTGTATAATTACACATCAAACAACCACTTGCTATGAACTCGGGTGTGAAACTGCTTCATTCTGTCAAACATTGGGTCCTTCTCCCTTGGGAAATACTTCGACATGTGGAAGATTTCCCCAATAAAAAGGTAAAACAATAAAATATGATTTTATGAAACTTGAAGAAGGACTTGCGTAATCATTTTATAAAGATCTTCTGATTTTGTTCCAGAATCGAATACTAATTTTCATAGAATCCGATTTTCTTATTCATTCTGCAAGGCGCACTGAATTGTATAATTACACATCAAACAACCACTTGCTATGAACTCGGGTGTGAAACTGTTTCATTGTGTCAAACATTAGATCCTTCTCCCTTGGGAAATTCTTCGACACATGGGAGTTTTCCCCAATAAAAAGGTAAAACAAATAAATATATTTTATGAACCTTGAACAAGGTCTTACGAAATCTTCTCATAAAGATCTTCTGATTTTGTTCCAGAAACGAATACTAATTTTCATATAATCCGATTTATTTACTTATTCTGCAAGGCGCACTGAATTGTATAATTACACATCAAACAACCACTTGCTATGAACTCGGGTGTGAAACTGTTTCATTCTGTCAAACATTGGGTCCTTCTCCCTTAGGAAATTCTTCGACACGTGGAAGATTTCCCCAATAAAAAGGTAAAACAATAAAATATGATTTTATGAACCTTGAAGAAGGACTTACGTAAACATTTTATAAAGATCTTCTTATTTTGTTCCAGAATCGAATACTAATTTTCATAGAATCCGATTTTCTTATTTATTCTGCAAGGCGCACTGAATTGTATAATTACACATCAAACAACCACTTGCTATGAACTCGGGTGTGAAACTGTTTCATTGTGTCAAACATTAGATCCTTCTCCCTTGGGAAATTCTTCGACACATGGGAGTTTTCCCCAATAAAAAGGTAAAACAAATAAATATATTTTATGAACCTTGAACAAGGTCTTACGAAATCTTCTCATAAAGATCTTATGATTTTGTTCCAGAATCGAATACTAATTTTCATAGAATCCGATTTATTTACTTATTCTGCAAGGCGCACTGAATTGTATAATTACACATCATACAACTACTTGCTATGAACTCGGGTGTGAAACTGTTTCATTCTGTCAAACATTGGGTCCTTCTCCCTTGGGAAATTCTTCGACACGTGGGAGTTTTCCTACAGTAAAAAGCTAAAACAATAAAATATAAGTTTATGAACCTTGAACAAGGTCCTACGTAATCTTTTGATAAAGTTCTTTTGATTTTGATCCAGATTCGAATACTAATTTTCATAGAATCCGATTTATTTACTTATTCTGCAAGGCGCACTGAATTGTATAATTACACATCATACAACTACTTGCTATGAACTCGGGTGTGAAACTGTTTCATTGTGTCAAACATTAGATCCTTCTCCCTTGGGAAATTCTTCGACACATGGGAGTTTTCCCCAATAAAAAGGTAAAACAAATAAATATATTTTATGAACCTTGAACAAGGTCTTACGAAATCTTCTCATAAAGATCTTATGATTTTGTTCCAGAATCGAATACTAATTTTCATAGAATCCGATTTATTTACTTATTCTGCAAGGCGCACTGAATTGTATAATTACACATCATACAACTACTTGCTATGAACTCGGGTGTGAAACTGTTTCATTCTGTCAAACATTGGGTCCTTCTCCCTTGGGAAATTCATCGACACGTGGGAGTTTTCCCCAAAAAAAAGCTAAAACAATAAAATACGAGTTTATGAACTTTGAACCAGGTCTTACGTAATCTTTTTATAAAGATCTTATGATTTTGTTCCAGATTCGAATACTAATTTTCATTGCATCCGATTTTTTTATATATTCTGCAAGGCGCACTGAATTGTATAAAACCACATCAAACAACCACTTTCTATGAACTCGGGTGTGAAACTTTTTCATTCTGTCAAACATTGGGTCCTTCTCCCTTGGGAAATTCTTCGACACGTGGGAGTTTTCCTACAGTAAAAAGCTAAAACAATAAAATATAAGTTTATGAACCTTGAACAAGGTCCTACGTAATCTTTTGATAAAGTTCTTTTGATTTTGATCCAGATTCGAATACTAATTTTCATGGAATCTGATTTTTTTACTTATTTTGCAAGGCGCACTGAATTGTACAATTACACATCAAACAACCACTTTCTACGAACTCGGGTGTGAAACTGTTTCATTCTGTCAAACATTGGGTCCTTCTCCCTTGGGAAATTGTTCGACACGTGGGAGTTTTCCCCAATAAAAAGGTAAAACAATAAAATATGATTTTTGAACCTTGAAGAAGGACTTACGTAATCTTTTTATAAAGATCTTATGATATTGTTCCAGAATCGAATACTAATTTTCATAGAATCCGATTTTTTTATTTATTCTGCAAGGCGCACTGAATTGTATAATTACACATCAAACAACCACTTGCTATGAACTCGGGTGTGAAACTGTTTCATTGTGTCAAACATTAGATCCTTCTCCCTTGGGAAATTCTTCGACATGGGAGTTTTCCCCAATAAAAAGGTAAAACAAATAAATATATTTTATGAACTTTGAACAAGGTCTTACGAAATCTTATCATAAAGATCTTATGATTTTGTTCCAGAATCGAATACTAATTTTCATAGAATCCGATTTATTTACTTATTCTGCAAGGCGCACTGAATTGTATAATTACACATCATACAACTACTTGCTATGAACTCGGGTGTGAAACTGTTTCATTCTGTCAAACATTGGGTCCTTCTCCCTTGGGAAATTCTTCGACACGTGGGAGTTTTCCTACAGTAAAAAGCTAAAACAATAAAATATAAGTTTATGAACCTTGAACAAGGTCCTACGTAATCTTTTGATAAAGTTCTTTTGATTTTGATCAAGATTCGAATACTAATTTTCATAAAATCCGATTTATTTACTTATTCTGCAAGACGCACTGAATTGTATAATTACACATCATACAACTACTTGCTATGAACTCGGGTGTGAAACTGTTTCATTGTGTCAAACATTAGATCCTTCTCCCTTGGGAAATTCTTCGACACATGGGAGTTTTCCCCAATAAAAAGGTAAAACAAATAAATATATTTTATGAACCTTGAACAAGGTCTTACGAAATCTTCTCATAAAGATCTTATGATTTTGTTCCAGAATCGAATACTAATTTTCATAGAATCCGATTTATTTACTTATTCTGCAAGGCGCACTGAATTGTATAATTACACATCATACAACTACTTGCTATGAACTCGGGTGTGAAACTGTTTCATTCTGTCAAACATTGGGTCCTTCTCCCTTGGGAAATTCATCGACACGTGGGAGTTTTCCCCACAAAAAAGCTAAAACAATAAAATACGAGTTTATGAACTTTGAACCAGGTCTTACGTAATCTTTTTATAAAGATCTTATGATTTTGTTCCAGATTCGAATACTAATTTTCATTGCATCCGATTTTTTTATATATTCTGCAAGGCGCACTGAATTGTATAAAACCACATCAAACAACCACTTTCTATGAACTCGGGTGTGAAACTTTTTCATTCTGTCAAACATTGGGTCCTTCTCCCTTGGGAAATTCTTCGACACGTGGCAGTTTTCCTACAGTAAAAAGCTAAAACAATAAAATATAAGTTTATGAACCTTGAACAAGGTCCTACGTAATCTTTTGATAAAGTTCTTTTGATTTTGATCCAGATTCGAATACTAATTTTCATGGAATCTGATTTTTTTACTTATTTTGCAAGGCGCACTGAATTGTACAATTACACATCAAACAACCACTTTCTACGAACTCGGGTGTGAAACTGTTTCATTCTGTCAAACATTGGGTCCTTCTCCCTTGGGAAATTGTTCGACACGTGGGAGTTTTCCCCAATAAAAAAGTAAAACAATAAAATATGATTTTTGAACCTTGAAGAAGGACTTACGTAATCTTTTTATAAAGATCTTATGATATTGTTCCAGAATCGAATACTAATTTTCATAGAATCCGATTTTTTTATTTATTCTGCAAGGCGCACTGAATTGTATAATTACACATCAAACAACCACTTGCTATGAACTCGGGTGTGAAACTGTTTCATTGTGTCAAACATTAGATCCTTCTCCCTTGGGAAATTCTTCGACACGTGGGAGTTTTCCCCAAAAAAAAGCTAAAACAATAAAATACGAGTTTATGAACTTTGAACCAGGTCTTACGTAATCTTTTTATAAAGATCTTATGATTTTGTTCCAGATTCGAATACTAATTTTCATTGCATCCGATTTTTTTATATATTCTGCAAGGCGCACTGAATTGTATAAAACCACATCAAACAACCACTTTCTATGAACTCGGGTGTGAAACTTTTTCATTCTGTCAAACATTGGGTCCTTCTCCCTTGGGAAATTCTTCGACACGTGGCAGTTTTCCTACAGTAAAAAGCTAAAACAATAAAATATAAGTTTATGAACCTTGAACAAGGTCCTACGTAATCTTTTGATAAAGTTCTTTTGATTTTGATCCAGATTCGAATACTAATTTTCATGGAATCTGATTTTTTTACTTATTTTGCAAGGCGCACTGAATTGTACAATTACACATCAAACAACCACTTTCTACGAACTCGTGTGTGAAACTGTTTCATTCTGTCAAACATTGGGTCCTTCTCCCTTGGGAAATTGTTCGACACGTGGGAGTTTTCCCCAATAAAAAAGTAAAACAATAAAATATGATTTTTGAACCTTGAAGAAGGACTTACGTAATCTTTTTATAAAGATCTTATGATATTGTTCCAGAATCGAATACTAATTTTCATAGAATCCGATTTTTTTATTTATTCTGCAAGGCGCACTGAATTGTATAATTACACATCAAACAACCACTTGCTATGAACTCGGGTGTGAAACTGTTTCATTGTGTCAAACATTAGATCCTTCTCCCTTGGGAAATTCTTCGACACGTGGGAGTTTTCCCCAAAAAAAAGCTAAAACAATAAAATACGAGTTTATGAACTTTGAACCAGGTCTTACGTAATCTTTTTATAAAGATCTTATGATTTTGTTCCAGATTCGAATACTAATTTTCATTGCATCCGATTTTTTTATATATTCTGCAAGGCGCACTGAATTGTATAAAACCACATCAAACAACCACTTTCTATGAACTCGGGTATGAAACTTTTTCATTCTGTCAAACATTGGGTCCTTCTCCCTTGGGAAATTCTTCGACACGTGGCAGTTTTCCTACAGTAAAAAGCTAAAACAATAAAATATAAGTTTATGAACCTTGAACAAGGTCCTACGTAATCTTTTGATAAAGTTCTTTTGATTTTGATCCAGATTCGAATACTAATTTTCATGGAATCTGATTTTTTTACTTATTTTGCAAGGCGCACTGAATTGTACAATTACACATCAAACAACCACTTTCTACGAACTCGTGTGTGAAACTGTTTCATTCTGTCAAACATTGGGTCCTTCTCCCTTGGGAAATTGTTCGACACGTGGGAGTTTTCCCCAATAAAAAAGTAAAACAATAAAATATGATTTTTGAACCTTGAAGAAGGACTTACGTAATCTTTTTATAAAGATCTTATGATATTGCTCCAGAATCGAATACTAATTTTCATAGAATCCGATTTTTTTATTTATTCTGCAAGGCGCACTGAATTGTATAATTACACATCAAACAACCACTTGCTATGAACTCGGGTGTGAAACTGTTTCATTGTGTCAAACATTAGATCCTTCTCCCTTGGGAAATTCTTCGACACGTGGGAGTTTTCCCCAAAAAAAAGCTAAAACAATAAAATACGAGTTTATGAACTTTGAACCAGGTCTTACGTAATCTTTTTATAAAGATCTTATGATTTTGTTCCAGATTCGAATACTAATTTTCATTGCATCCGATTTTTTTATATATTCTGCAAGGCGCACTGAATTGTATAAAACCACATCAAACAACCACTTTCTATGAACTCGGGTATGAAACTTTTTCATTCTGTCAAACATTGGGTCCTTCTCCCTTGGGAAATTCTTCGACACGTGGCAGTTTTCCTACAGTAAAAAGCTAAAACAATAAAATATAAGTTTATGAACCTTGAACAAGGTCCTACGTAATCTTTTGATAAAGTTCTTTTGATTTTGATCCAGATTCGAATACTAATTTTCATGGAATCTGATTTTTTTACTTATTTTGCAAGGCGCACTGAATTGTACAATTACACATCAAACAACCACTTTCTACGAACTCGGGTGTGAAACTGTTTCATTCTGTCAAACATTGGGTCCTTCTCCCTTGGGAAATTGTTCGACACGTGGGAGTTTTCCCCAATAAAAAAGTAAAACAATAAAATATGATTTTTGAACCTTGAAGAAGGACTTACGTAATCTTTTTATAAAGATCTTATGATATTGTTCCAGAATCGAATACTAATTTTCATAGAATCCGATTTTTTTATTTATTCTGCAAGGCGCACTGAATTGTATAATTACACATCAAACAACCACTTGCTATGAACTCGGGTGTGAAACTGTTTCATTGTGTCAAACATTAGATCCTTCTCCCTTGGGAAATTCTTCGACACATGGGAGTTTTCCCCAATAAAAAGGTAAAACAAATAAATATATTTTATGAACCTTGAACAAGGTCTTACGAAATCTTCTCATAAAGATCTTATGATTTTGTTCCAGAATCGAATACTAATTTTCATAGAATCCGATTTATTTACTTATTCTGCAAGGCGCACTGAATTGTATAATTACACATCATACAACTACTTGCTATGAACTCGGGTGTGAAACTGTTTCATTCTGTCAAACATTGGGTCCTTCTCCCTTGGGAAATTCATCGACACGTGGGAGTTTTCCCCAAAAAAAAGCTAAAACAATAAAATATGATTTTTGAACCTTGAAGAAGGACTTACGTAATCTTTTTATAAAGATCTTATGATATTGTTCCAGAATCTAATACTAATTTTCATAGAATCCGATTTTTTTATTTATTCTGCAAGGCGCACTGAATTGTATAATTACACATCAAACAACCACTTGCTATGAACTCGGGTGTGAAACTGTTTCATTGTGTCAAACATTAGATCCTTCTCCCTTGGGAAATTCTTCGACACATGGGAGTTTTCCCCAATAAAAAGGTAAAACAAATAAATATATTTTATGAACCTTGAACAAGGTCTTACGAAATCTTCTCATAAAGATCTTATGATTTTGTTCCAGAATCGAATACTAATTTTCATAGAATCCGATTTATTTACTTATTCTGCAAGGCGCACTGAATTGTATAATTACACATCATACAACTACTTGCTATGAACTCGGGTGTGAAACTGTTTCATTCTGTCAAACATTGGGTCCTTCTCCCTTGGGAAATTCTTCGACACGTGGGAGTTTTCCTACAGTAAAAAGCTAAAACAACAAAATATAAGTTTATGAACCTTGAACAAGGTCCTACGTAATCTTTTGATAAAGTTCTTTTGATTTAGATCCAGATTCGAATACTAATTTTCATAAAATCCGATTTATTTACTTATTCTGCAAGGCGCACTGAATTGTATAATTACACATCATACAACTACTTGCTATGAACTCGGGTGTGAAACTGTTTCATTGTGTCAAACATTAGATCCTTCTCCCTTGGGAAATTCTTCGACACATGGGAGTTTTCCCCAATAAAAAGGTAAAACAAATAAATATATTTTATGAACCTTGAACAAGGTCTTACGAAATCTTCTCATAAAGATCTTATGATTTTGTTCCAGAATCGAATACTAATTTTCATAGAATCCGATTTATTTACTTATTCTGCAAGGCGCACTGAATTGTATAATTACACATCATACAACTACTTGCTATGAACTCGGGTGTGAAACTGTTTCATTCTGTCAAACATTGGGTCCTTCTCCCTTGGGAAATTCATCGACACGTGGGAGTTTTCCCCAAAAAAAAGCTAAAACAATAAAATACGAGTTTATGAACTTTGAACCAGGTCTTACGTAATCTTTTTATAAAGATCTTATGATTTTGTTCCAGATTCGAATACTAATTTTCATTGCATCCGATTTTTTTATATATTCTGCAAGGCGCACTGAATTGTATAAAACCACATCAAACAACCACTTTCTATGAACTCGGGTGTGAAACTTTTTCATTCTGTCAAACATTGGGTCCTTCTCCCTTGGGAAATTCTTCGACACGTGGCAGTTTTCCTACAGTAAAAAGCTAAAACAATAAAATATAAGTTTATGAACCTTGAACAAGGTCCTACGTAATCTTTTGATAAAGTTCTTTTGATTTTGATCCAGATTCGAATACTAATTTTCATGGAATCTGATTTTTTTACTTATTTTGCAAGGCGCACTGAATTGTACAATTACACATCAAACAACCACTTTCTACGAACTCGGGTGTGAAACTGTTTCATTCTGTCAAACATTGGGTCCTTCTCCCTTGGGAAATTGTTCGACACGTGGGAGTTTTCCCCAATAAAAAAGTAAAACAATAAAATATGATTTTTGAACCTTGAAGAAGGACTTACGTAATCTTTTTATAAAGATCTTATGATATTGTTCCAGAATCGAATACTAATTTTCATAGAATCCGATTTTTTTATTTATTCTGCAAGGCGCACTGAATTGTATAATTACACATCAAACAACCACTTGCTATGAACTCGGGTGTGAAACTGTTTCATTGTGTCAAACATTAGATCCTTCTCCCTTGGGAAATTCTTCGACACATGGGAGTTTTCCCCAATAAAAAGGTAAAACAAATAAATATATTTTATGAACCTTGAACAAGGTCTTACGAAATCTTCTCATAAAGATCTTATGATTTTGTTCCAGAATCGAATACTAATTTTCATAGAATCCGATTTATTTACTTATTCTGCAAGGCACACTGAATTGTATATTACACATCATACAACTACTTGCTATGAACTCGGGTGTGAAACTGTTTCATTCTGTCAAACATTGGGTCCTTCTCCCTTGGGAAATTCATCGACACGTGGGAGTTTTCCCCAAAAAAAAGCTAAAACAATAAAATATGATTTTTGAACCTTGAAGAAGGACTTACGTAATCTTTTTATAAAGATCTTATGATATTGTTCCAGAATCGAATACTAATTTTCATAGAATCCGATTTTTTTATTTATTCTGCAAGGCGCACTGAATTGTATAATTACACATCAAACAACCACTTGCTATGAACTCGGGTGTGAAACTGTTTCATTGTGTCAAACATTAGATCCTTCTCCCTTGGGAAATTCTTCGACACATGGGAGTTTTCCCCAATAAAAAGGTAAAACAAATAAATATATTTTATGAACCTTGAACAAGGTCTTACGAAATCTTCTCATAAAGATCTTATGATTTTGTTCCAGAATCGAATACTAATTTTCATAGAATCCGATTTATTTACTTATTCTGCAAGGCGCACTGAATTGTATAATTACACATCATACAACTACTTGCTATGAACTCGGGTGTGAAACTGTTTCATTCTGTCAAACATTGGGTCCTTCTTCCTTGGGAAATTCATCGACACGTGGGAGTTTTCCCCAAAAAAAAGCTAAAACAATAAAATACGAGTTTATGAACTTTGAACCAGGTCTTACGTAATCTTTTTATAAAGATCTTATGATTTTGTTCCAGATTCGAATACTAATTTTCATTGCATCCGATTTTTTTATATATTCTGCAAGGCGCACTGAATTGTATAAAACCACATCAAACAACCACTTTCTATGAACTCGGGTGTGAAACTTTTTCATTCTGTCAAACATTGGGTCCTTCTCCCTTGGGAAATTCTTCGACACGTGGGAGTTTTCCTACAGTAAAAAGCTAAAACAATAAAATATAAGTTTATGAACCTTGAACAAGGTCCTACGTAATCTTTTGATAAAGTTCTTTTGATTTTGATCCAGATTCGAATACTAATTTTCATGAAATCTGATTTTTTTACTTATTTTGCAAGGCGCACTGAATTGTACAATTACACATCAAACAACCACTTTCTACGAACTCGGGTGTGAAACTGTTTCATTCTGTCAAACATTGGGTCCTTCTCCCTTGGGAAATTCTTCGACACGTGGGAGATTTCCCCAATAAAAAGGTAAAACAATAAAATATAAGTTTATGAACCTTGAACAAGGTCCTACGTAATCTTTTTATAAAGATCTTCTGATTTTGTTCCAGAATCGAATACTAATTTTCATGGAATCTGATTTTTATATTTATTCTGCAAGGCGGACTGAATTGTATAATTACACATCAAACAACCACTTTCTACGAACTCGGGTGTGAAACTGTTTCATTCTGTCAAACATTGGGTCCTTCTCCCTTGGGAAATTGTTCGACACGTGGGAGTTTTCCCCAATAAAAAGGTAAAACAA
This sequence comes from Tanypteryx hageni, assembly GCA_028673005.1. Taxonomy (NCBI): domain Eukaryota; kingdom Metazoa; phylum Arthropoda; class Insecta; order Odonata; family Petaluridae; genus Tanypteryx; species Tanypteryx hageni. The sequence continues at coordinate 88,420,854 of CM054120.1, forward strand.
ATAAATATATTTTATGAACCTTGAACAAGGTCTTACGAAATCTTCTCATAAAGATCTTACGATTTTGTTCCAGATTTGAATACTAATTTTCATAGAATCCGATTTTTTTATTTATTCTGCAAGGCGCACTGAATTGTATAATTACACATCATACAACCACTTGCTATGAACTCGGGTGTGAAACTGTTTCATTGTGCAAACATTGGGTCCTTCTCCCTTGTGAAATTCTTCGACACGTGGGAGTTTTCCCCAATAAAAAGCTAAAACAATAAAATATGAGTTTATGAACGTTGAAGAAGGACTTACGTAATATTTTTATAAGGATCTTCTGATTTTGTTCCAGAATCGAATACTAATTTTCATGGAATCTGATTTTTTTATATATTCTGCAAGGCGCACTGAATTGTATAATTACACATCAAACAACCACTTGCTATGAACTCGGGTGTGAAACTGTTTCATTCTGTCAAACATTGGGTACTTCTCCCTTGGGAAATTCTTCGACACGTGGGAGATTTCCCCAATAAAAAGGTAAAACAATAAAATATAAGTTTATGAACCTTGAACAAGGTCCTACGTAATCTTTTTATAAAGATCTTCTGATTTTGTTCCAGAATCGAATACTAATTTTCATGGAATCTGATTTTTATATTTATTCTGCAAGGCGGACTGAATTGTATAATTACACATCAAACAACCACTTGCTATGTACTCTGGAGTGAAACTGTTTCATTGTGTCAAACATTGGGTCCTTCTCCCTTGGGAAATTCTTCGACACGTGGGAGTTTTCCCACAATAAAAAGCTATAACAATAAAATATGATTTTATGAACCTTGAAGAAGGTCTTGCGTAATCTTTTGATAAAGATCTTTTGATTTTATTCCAGATTCGAATACTAATTTTCATGGAATCTGATTTTATTTATTTATTTTGCAAGACGCACTGAATTGTATAATTACACATCAAACAACCACTTGCTATGAACTCGGGTGTGAAACTGTTTCATTCTGTCAAACATTGGGTCCTTCTCCCTTGGGAAATACTTCGACACGTGGAAGATTTCCCCAATAAAAAGGTAAAACAGTAAAATATGATTTTATGAACCTTGAACAAGGTCTTACGAAATCTTCTCATAAAGATCTTCTGATTTTGTTCCAGAATCGAATACTAATTTTCATATAATCCGATTTATTTACTTATTCTGCAAGGCGCACTGAATTGTATAATTACACATCAAACAACCACTTGCTATGAACTCGGGTGTGAAACTGTTTCATTCTGTCAAACATTGGGTCCTTCTCCCTTGGGAAATTCTTCGACACGTGGAAGATTTCCCCAATAAAAAGGTAAAACAATAAAATATGATTTTATGAACCTTGAAGAAGGACTTACGTAAACATTTTATAAAGATCTTCTTATTTTGTTCCAGAATCGAATACTAATTTTCATAGAATCCGATTTTCTTATTTATTCTGCAAGGCGCACTGAATTGTATAATTACACATCAAACAACCACTTGCTATGAACTCGGGTGTGAAACTGTTTCATTGTGTCAAACATTAGATCCTTCTCCCTTGGGAAATTCTTCGACATATGGGAGTTTTCCCCAATAAAAAGGTAAAACAAATAAATATATTTTATGAACCTTGAACAAGGTCTTACGAAATCTTCTCATAAAGATCTTATGATTTTGTTCCAGAATCGAATACTAATTTTCATAGAATCCGATTTATTTACTTATTCTGCAAGGCGCACTGAATTGTATAATTACACATCATACAACTACTTGCTATGAACTCGGGTGTGAAACTGTTTCATTCTGTCAAACATTGGGTCCTTCTCCCTTGGGAAATTCATCGACACGTGGGAGTTTTCCCCAAAAAAAAGCTAAAACAATAAAATACGAGTTTATGAACTTTGAACCAGGTCTTACGTAATCTTTTTATAAAGATCTTATGATTTTGTTCCAGATTCGAATACTAATTTTCATTGCATCCGATTTTTTTTTATATTCTGCAAGGCGCACTGAATTGTATAAAACCACATCAAACAACCACTTTCTATGAACTCGGGTGTGAAACTTTTTCATTCTGTCAAACATTATGTCCTTCTCCCTTGGGAAATTATTCGACACGTGGGAGTTTTCCCACAATAAAAAGCTATAACAATAAAATATTATTTTATGAACCTTGAAGAAGGTCTTGCGTAATCTTTTGATAAAGATCTTTTGATTTTATTCCAGATTCGAATACTAATTTTCATGGAATCTGATTTTATTTATTTATTTTGCAAGACGCACTGAATTGTATAATTACACATCAAACAACCACTTGCTATGAACTCGGGTGTGAAACTGTTTCATTCTGTCAAACATTGGGTCTTTCTCCCATGGGAAATACTTCGACACGTGGAAGATTTCCCCAATAAAAAGGTAAAACAATAAAATATGATTTTATGAAACTTGAAGAAGGACTTGCGTAATCATTTTATAAAGATCTTCTGATTTTGTTCCAGAATCGAATACTAATTTTCATAGAATCCGATTTTCTTATTTATTCTGCAAGGCGCACTGAATTGTATAATTACACATCAAACAACCACTTGCTATGAACTCGGGTGTGAAACTGTTTCATTATGTCAAACATTAGATCCTTCTCCCTTGGGAAATTCTTCGACACATGGGAGTTTTCCCCAATAAAAAGGTAAAACAAATCAATATATTTTATGAACCTTGAACAAGGTCTTACGAAATCTTCTCATAAAGATCTTATGATTTTGTTCCAGAATCGAATACTAATTTTCATAGAATCCGATTTTCTTATTTATTCTGCAAGGCGCACTGAATTGTATAATTACACATCAAACAACCACTTTCTATGAACTCGGGTGTGAAACTTTTTCATTCTGTCAAACATTGGGTCCTTCTCCCTTGGGAAATTCTTCGACACGTGGGAGTTTTCCTACAGTAAAAAGCTAAAACAATAAAATATAAGTTTATGAACCTTGAACAAGGTCCTACGTAATCTTTTGATAAAGTTCTTTTGATTTTGATCCAGATTCGAATACTAATTTTCATGGAATCTGATTTTTTTACTTATTTTGCAAGGCGCACTGAATTGTATAATTACACATCAAACAACCACTTGCTATGAACTCGGGTGTGAAACTGTTTCATTCTGTCAAACATTGGGTACTTCTCCCTTGGGAAATTGTTCGACACGTGGGAGTTTTCCCCAATAAAAAGGTAAAACAATAAAATATGATTTTTGAACCTTGAAGAAGGACTTACGTAATCTTTTTATAAAGATCTTATGATATTGTTCCAGAAACGAATACTAATTTTCATAGAATCCGATTTTTTTATTTATTCTGCAAGGCGCACTGAATTGTATAATTACACATCAAACAACCACTTGCTATGAACTCGGGTGTGAAACTGTTTCATTCTGTCAAACATTGGGTACTTCTCCCTTGGGAAATTCTTCGACACGTGGGAGATTTCCCCAATAAAAAGGTAAAACAATAAAATATAAGTTTATGAACCATGAACAAGGTCCTACGTAATCTTTTTATAAAGATCTTCTGATTTCGTTCCAGAATCGAATACTAATTTTCAAGGAATCTGATTTTTATATTTATTCTGCAAGGCGGACTGAATTGTATAATTACACATCAAACAACCACTTGCTATGTACTCTGGAGTGAAACTGTTTCATTGTGTCAAACATTGGGTCCTTCTCCCTTGGGAAATTCTTCGACACGTGGGAGTTTTCCCACAATAAAAAGCTATAACAATAAAATATGATTTTATGAACCTTGAAGAAGATCTTGCGTAATCTTTTGATAAAGATCTTTTGATTTTATTCCAGATTCGAATACTAATTTTCATGGAATCTGATTTTATTTATTTATTTTGCAAGACGCACTGAATTGTATAATTACACATCAAACAACCACTTGCTATGAACTCGGGTGTGAAACTGCTTAATTCTGTCAAACATTGGGTCCTTCTCCCTTGGGAAATACTTCGACACGTGGAAGATTTCCCCAATAAAAAGGTAAAACAATAAAATATGATTTTATGAAACTTGAAGAAGGACTTGCGTAATCATTTTATAAAGATCTTCTGATTTTGTTCCAGAATCGAATACTAATTTTCATAGAATCCGATTTTCTTATTCATTCTGCAAGGCGCACTGAATTGTATAATTACACATCAAACAACCACTTCCTATGAACTCGGGTGTGAAACTGTTTCATTGTGTCAAACATTAGATCCTTCTCCCTTGGGAAATTCTTCGACACATGGGAGTTTTCCCCAATAAAAAGGTAAAACAAATAAATATATTTTATGAACCTTGAACAAGGTCTTACGAAATCTTCTCATAAAGATCTTCTGATTTTGTTCCAGAAACGAATACTAATTTTCATATAATCCGATTTATTTACTTATTCTGCAAGGCGCACTGAATTGTATAATTACACATCAAACAACCACTTGCTATGAACTCGGGTGTGAAACTGTTTCATTCTGTCAAACATTGGGTCCTTCTCCCTTAGGAAATTCTTCGACACGTGGAAGATTTCCCCAATAAAAAGGTAAAACAATAAAATATGATTTTATGAACCTTGAAGAAGGACTTACGTAAACATTTTATAAAGATCTTCTTATTTTGTTCCAGAATCGAATAATAATTTTCATAGAATCCGATTTTCTTATTTATTCTGCAAGGCGCACTGAATTGTATAATTACACATCAAACAACCACTTGCTATGTACTCTGGAGTGAAACTGTTTCATTGTGTCAAACATTGGGTCCTTCTCCCTTGGGAAATTCTTCGACACATGGGAGTTTTCCCCAATAAAAAGGTAAAACAAATAAATATATTTTATGAACCTTGAACAAGGTCTTACGAAATCTTCTCATAAAGATCTTATGATTTTGTTCCAGAATCGAATACTAATTTTCATAGAATCCGATTTATTTACTTATTCTGCAAGGCGCACTGAATTGTATAATTACACATCATACAACTACTTGCTATGAACTCGGGTGTGAAACTGTTTCATTCTGTCAAACATTGGGTCCTTCTCCCTTGGGAAATTCTTCGACACGTGGGAGTTTTCCTACAGTAAAAAGCTAAAACAATAAAATATAAGTTTATGAACCTTGAACAAGGTCCTACGTAATCTTTTGATAAAGTTCTTTTGATTTTGATCCAGATTCGAATACTAATTTTCATAGAATCCGATTTATTTACTTATTCTGCAAGGCGCACTGAATTGTATAATTACACATCATACAACTACTTGCTATGAACTCGGATGTGAAACTGTTTCATTGTGTCAAACATTAGATCCTTCTCCCTTGGGAAATTCTTCGACACATGGGAGTTTTCCCCAATAAAAAGGTAAAACAAATAAATATATTTTATGAACCTTGAACAAGGTCTTACGAAATCTTCTCATAAAGATCTTATGATTTTGTTCCAGAATCGAATACTAATTTTCATAGAATCCGATTTATTTACTTATTCTGCAAGGCGCACTGAATTGTATAATTACACATCATACAACTACTTACTATGAACTCGGGTGTGAAACTGTTTCATTCTGTCAAACATTGGGTCCTTCTCCCTTGGGAAATTCATCGACACGTGGGAGTTTTCCCCAAAAAAAAGCTAAAACAATAAAATACGAGTTTATGAACTTTGAACCAGGTCTTACGTAATCTTTTTATAAAGATCTTATGATTTTGTTCCAGATTCGAACACTAATTTTCATTGCATCCGATTTTTTTATATATTCTGCAAGGCGCACTGAATTGTATAATTACACATCAAACAACCACTTGCTATGTACTCTGGAGTGAAACTGTTTCATTGTGTCAAACATTGGGTCCTTCTCCCTTGGGAAATTCTTCGACACGTGGGAGTTTTCCCACAATAAAAAGCTATAACAATAAAATATGATTTTATGAACCTTGAACAAGGTCCTACGTAATCTTTTGATAAAGTTCTTTTGATTTTGATCCAGATTCGAATACTAATTTTCATGGAATCTGATTTTTTTACTTATTTTGCAAGGCGCACTGAATTGTACAATTACACATCAAACAACCACTTTCTACGAACTCGGGTGTGAAACTGTTTCATTCTGTCAAACATTGGGTCCTTCTCCCTTGGGAAATTGTTCGACACTTGGGAGTTTTCCCCAATAAAAAGGTAAAACAATAAAATATGATTTTTGAACCTTGAAGAAGGACTTACGTAATCTTTTTATAAAGATCTTATGATATTGTTCCAGAATCGAATACTAATTTTCATAGAATCCGATTTTTTAATTTATTCTGCAAGGCGCACTGAATTGTATAATTACACATCATACAACCACTTGCTATGAACTCGGGTGTGAAACTGTTTCATTGTGCAAACATTGGGTCCTTCTCCCTTGGGAAATTCTTCGACACGTGAAAGTTTTCCTAAAGTAAAAAGCTAAAACAATAAAATATAAGTTTATGAACCTTGAACAAGGTCCTACGTAATCTTTTGATAAAGTTCTTTTGATTTTGATCCAGATTCGAATACTAATTTTCATGGAATCTGATTTTTTTACTTATTTTGCAAGGCGCACTGAATTGTATAATTACACATCATACAACCACTTGCTATGAACTCGGGTGTAAAACTGTTTCATTGTGCAAACATTGGGTCCTTCTCCCTTGGGAAATTCATCGACACGTGGGAGTTTTCCCCAAAAAAAAGCTAAAACAACAAAATACGAGTTTATGAACTTTGAACCAGGTCTTACGTAATCTTTTTATAAAGATCTATTGATTTTGTTCCAGATTCAAATACTAATTTTCATGGAATCTGATTTTTTTACTTATTTTGCAAGGCGCACTGAATTGTATAATTACACATCATACAACCACTTGCTATGAACTCGGGTGTGAAACTGTTTCATTGTGCAAACATTGGGTCCTTCTCCCTTGGGAAATTCTTCGACACGTGGGAGTTTTCCCCAATAAAAAGCTAAAACAATAAAATATGAGTTTATGAACGTTGAAGAAGGACTTACGTAATATTTTTATAAGGATCTTCTGATTTTGTTCCAGAATCGAATACTAATTTTCATGGAATCTGATTTTTATATTTATTCTGCAAGGCGGACTGAATTGTATAATTACACATCAAACAACCACTTGCTATGTACTCTGGAGTGAAACTGTTTCATTGTGTCAAACATTGGGTCCTTCTCCCTTGGGAAATTCTTCGACACGTGGGAGTTTTCCCACAATAAAAAGCTATAACAATAAAATATGATTTTATGAACCTTGAAGAAGGTCTTGCGTAATCTTTTGATAAAGATCTTTTGATTTTATTCCAGATTCGATTACTAATTTTCATGGAATCTGATTTTATTTATTTATTTTGCAAGACGCACTGAATTGTATAATTACACATCAAACAACCACTTGCTATGAACTCGGGTGTGAAACTGTTTCATTGTGTCAAACATTAGATCCTTCTCCCTTGGGAAATTCTTCGACACATGGGAGTTTTCCCCAATAAAAAGGTAAAACAAATAAATATATTTTATGAACCTTGAACAAGGTCTTACGAAATCTTCTCATAAAGATCTTATGATATTGTTCCAGAATCGAATACTAATTTTCATAGAATCCGATTTTTTTATTTATTCTGCAAGGCGCACTGAATTGTATAATTACACATCAAACAACCACTTGCTATGAACTCGGGTGTGAAACTGTTTCATTGTGTCAAACATCAGATCCTTCTCCCTTGGGAAATTCTTCGACACATGGGAGTTTTCCCCAATAAAAAGGTAAAACAAATAAATATATTTTATGAACCTTGAACAAGGTCTTACGAAATCTTCTCATAAAGATCTTATGATTTTGTTCCAGAATCGAATACTAATTTTCATAGAATCCGATTTATTTACTTATTCTGCAAGGCGCACTGAATTGTATAATTACACATCATACAACTACTTGCTATGAACTCGGGTGTGAAACTGTTTCATTCTGTCAAACATTGGGTCCTTCTCCCTTGGGAAATTCATCGACACGTGGGAGTTTTCCCCAAAAAAAAGCTAAAACAATAAAATACGAGTTTATGAACTTTGAACCAGGTCTTACGTAATCTTTTTATAAAGATCTTATGATTTTGTTCCAGATTCGAATACTAATTTTCATTGCATCCGATTTTTTTATATATTCTGCAAGGCGCACTGAATTGTATAAAACCACATCAAACAACCACTTTCTATGAACTCGGGTGTGAAACTTTTTCATTCTGTCAAACATTGGGTCCTTCTCCCTTGGGAAATTCTTCGACACGTGGGAGTTTTCCTACAGTAAAAAGCTAAAACAATAAAATATAAGTTTATGAACCTTGAACAAGGTCCTACGTAATCTTTTGATAAAGTTCTTTTGATTTTGATCCAGATTCGAATACTAATTTTCATGAAATCTGATTTTTTTACTTATTTTGCAAGGCGCACTGAATTGTACAATTACACATCAAACAACCACTTTCTACGAACTCGGGTGTGAAACTGTTTCATTCTGTCAAACATTGGGTCCTTCTCCCTTGGGAAATTCTTCGACACGTGGGAGATTTCCCCAATAAAAAGGTAAAACAATAAAATATAAGTTTATGAACCTTGAACAAGGTCCTACGTAATCTTTTTATAAAGATCTTCTGATTTTGTTCCAGAATCGAATACTAATTTTCATGGAATCTGATTTTTATATTTATTCTGCAAGGCGGACTGAATTGTATAATTACACATCAAACAACCACTTTCTACGAACTCGGGTGTGAAACTGTTTCATTCTGTCAAACATTGGGTCCTTCTCCCTTGGGAAATTGTTCGACACGTGGGAGTTTTCCCCAATAAAAAGGTAAAACAAATAAATATATTTTATGAACCTTGAACAAGGTCTTACGAAATCTTCTCATAGAGATCTTATGATTTTGTTCCAGAATTGAATACTAATTTTCATAGAATCCGATTTATTTACTTATTCTGCAAGGCGCACTGAATTGTATAATTACACATCATACAACTACTTGCTATTAACTCGGGTGTGAAACTGTTTCATTCTGTCAAACATTGGGTCCTTCTCCCTTGGGAAATTCATCGACACGTGGGAGTTTTCCCCAAAAAAAAGCTAAAACAATAAAATACGAGTTTATGAACTTTGAACCAGGTCTTACGTAATCTTTTTATAAAGATCTTATGATTTTGTTCCAGATTCGAATACTAATTTTCATTGCATCCGATTTTTTTATATATTCTGCAAGGCGCACTGAATTGTATAAAACCACATCAAACAACCACTTTCTATGAACTCGGGTGTGAAACTTTTTCATTCTGTCAAACATTGGGTCCTTCTCCCTTGGGAAATTCTTCGACACGTGGGAGTTTTCCTACAGTAAAAAGCTAAAACAATAAAATATAAGTTTATGAACCTTGAACAAGGTCCTACGTAATCTTTTGATAAAGTTCTTTTGATTTTGATCCAGATTCGAATACTAATTTTCATGGAATCTGATTTTTTTACTTATTTTGCAAGGCGCACTGAATTGTACAATTACACATCAAACAACCACTTTCTACGAACTCGGGTGTGAAACTGTTTCATTCTGTCAAACATTGGGTCCTTCTCCCTTGGGAAATTGTTCGACACGTGGGAGTTTTCCCCAATAAAAAGGTAAAACAATAAAATATGATTTATGAACTTTGAACCAGGTCTTACGTAATATTTTTATAAAGATCTTATGATTTTGTTCCAGATTCGAATACTAATTTTCATTGCATCCGATTTTTTTATATATTCTGCAAGGCGCACTGAATTGTATAAAACCACATCAAACAACCACTTTCTATGAACTCGGGTGTGAAACTTTTTCATTCTGTCAAACATTGGGTTCTTCTCCCTTGGGAAATTCTTCGACACGTGGGAGTTTTCCTAAAGTAAAAAGCTAAAACAATAAAATATAAGTTTATGAACCTTGAACAAGGTCCTACGTAATCTTTTGATAAAGTTCTTTTGATTTTGATCCAGATTCGAATACTAATTTTCATGGAATCTGATTTTTTTACTTATTCTGCAAGGCGCACTGAATTGTATAATTACACATCATACAACTACTTACTATGAACTCGGGTGTGAAACTGTTTCATTCTGTCAAACATTGGGTCCTTCTCCCTTGGGAAATTCATCGACACGTGGGAGTTTTCCCCAAAAAAAAGCTAAAACAATAAAATATGATTTTATGAACCTTGAACAATGTCTTACGAAATCTTCTGATAAAGATCTTTTGATTTTGTTCCAGAATTGAATAATAATTTTTATGGAATCTGATTTTTTTATTTATTCTGCAAGGCGCACTGAATTGTATAATTACACATCATACAACCACTTGCTATGAACTCGGGTGTGAAACTGTTTCATTGTGCAAACATTGGGTCCTTCTCCCTTGGGAAATTCTTCGACACGTGGGAGTTTTCCCCAATAAAAAGCTAAAACAATAAAATATGAGTTTATGAACGTTGAAGAAGGACTTACGTAATATTTTTATAAGGATCTTCTGATTTTGTTCCAGAATCGAATACTAATTTTCATGGAATCTGATTTTTATATTTATTCTGCAAGGCGGACTGAATTGTATAATTACACATCAAACAACCACTTGCTATGTACTCTGGAGTGAAACTGTTTCATTGTGTCAAACATTGGGTCCTTCTCCCTTGGGAAATTCTTCGACACGTGGGAGTTTTCCCACAATAAAAAGCTATAACAATAAAATATGATTTTATGAACCTTGAAGAAGGTCTTGCGTAATCTTTTGATAAAGATCTTTTGATTTTATTCCAGATTCGATTACTAATTTTCATGGAATCTGATTTTATTTATTTATTTTGCAAGACGCACTGAATTGTATAATTACACATCAAACAACCACTTGCTATGAACTCGGGTGTGAAACTGTTTCATTCTGTCAAACATTGGGTCCTTCTCCCTTGGGAAATACTTCGACACGTGGAAGATTTCCCCAATAAAAAGGTAAAACAATAAAATATGATTTTATGAAACTTGAAGAAGGACTTGCGTAATCATTTTATAAAGATCTTCTGATTTTGTTCCAGAATCGAATACTAATTTTCATAGAATGCGATTTTCTTATTTATTCTGCAAGGCGCACTGAATTGTATAATTACACATCAAACAACCACTTGCTATGAACTCGGGTGTGAAACTGTTTCATTGTGTCAAACATTAGATCCTTCTCCCTTGGGAAATTCGTCGACACATGGGAGTTTTCCCCAATAAAAAGGTAAAACAAATAAATATATTTTATGAACCTTGAACAAGGTCTTACGAAATCTTCTCATAAAGATCTTCTGATTTTGTTCCAGAATCGAATACTAATTCTCATATAATCCGATTTATTTACTTATTCTGCAAGGCGCACTGAATTGTATAATTACACATCAAACAACCACTTGCTATGACCTCGGGTGTGAAACTGTTTCATTCTGTCAAACATTGGGTCCTTCTCCCTTGGGAAATTCTTCGACACGTGGAAGATTTCCCCAAAAAAAAGGTAAAACAATAAAATATGATTTTATGAACCTTGAAGAAGGACTTACGTAAACATTTTATAAAGATCTTCTTATTTTGTTCCAGAATCGAATACTAATTTTCATAGAATCCGATTTTCTTATTTATTCTGCAAGGCGCACTGAATTGTATAACTACACATCAAACGACCACTTGCTATGAACTCGGGTGTGAAACTGTTTCATTGTGTCAAACATTAGATCCTTCTCCCTTGGGAAATTCTTCGACACATGGGAGTTTTCCCCAATAAAAAGGTAAAACAAATAAATATATTTTATGAACCTTGAACAAGGTCTTACGAAATCTTCTCATAAAGATCTTATGATTTTGTTCCAGAATCGAATACTAATTTTCATAGAATCCGATTTATTTACTTATTCTGCAAGGCGCACTGAATTGTATAATTACACATCATACAACTACTTGCTATGAACTCGGGTGTGAAACTGTTTCATTCTGTCAAACATTGGGTCCTTCTCCCTTGGGAAATTCATCGACACGTGGGAGTTTTCCCCAAAAAAAAAGCTAAAACAATAAAATACCAGTTTATGAACTTTGAACCAGGTCTTACGTAATCTTTTTATAAAGATCTTATGATTTTGTTCCAGATTCGAATACTAATTTTCATTGCATCCGATTTTTTTATATATTCTGCAAGGCGCACTGAATTGTATAAAACCACATCAAACAACCACTTTCTATGAACTCGGGTGTGAAACTTTTTCATTCTGTCAAACATTGGGTCCTTCTCCCTTGGGAAATTCTTCGACACGTGGGAGTTTTCCTACAGTAAAAAGCTAAAACAATAAAATATAAGTTTATGAACCTTGAACAAGGTCCTACGTAATCTTTTGATAAAGTTCTTTTGATTTTGATCCAGATTCGAATACTAATTTTCATGGAATCTGATTTTTTTACTTATTTTGCAAGGCGCACTGAATTGTAGAATTACACATCAAACAACCACTTTCTACGAACTCGGGTGTGAAACTGTTTCATTCTGTCAAACATTGGGTCCTTCTCCCTTGGGAAATTGTTCGACACGTGGGAGTTTTCCCCAATAAAAAGGTAAAACAATAAAATATGAATTAATGAACCTTGAACAATGTCTTACGAAATCTTCTGATAAAGATCTTTTGATTTTGTTCCAGAATTGAATACTAATTTTTATGGAATCTGATTTTTTTATTTATTCTGCAAGGCGCACTGAATTGTATAATTACACATCAAACAACCACTTGCTATGAACTCGGGTGTGAAACTGTTTCATTCTGTCAAACATTGGGTCCTTCTCCCTTGGGAAATTCTTCGACACGTGGGAATTTCCCCAATAAAAAGGTAAAACAATAAAATATGATTTTTGAACCTTGAAGAAGGACTTACGTAACCTTTTTATAAAGATCTTATGATATTGTTCCAGAATCGAATACTAATTTTCATAGAATCCGATTTTTTTATTTATTCTGCAAGGCGCACTGAATTGTATAATTACACATCATACAACCACTTGCTATGAACTCGGGTGTAAAACTGTTTCATTGTGCAAACATTGGGTCCTTCTCCCTTGGGAAATTCATCGACACGTGGGAGTTTTCCCCAAAAAAAAGCTAAAACAATAAAATACGAGTTTATGAACTTTGAACCAGGTCTTACGTAATCTTTTTATAAAGATCTATTGATTTTGTTCCAGATTCGAATACTAATTTTCATGGAATCTGATTTTTTTACTTATTTTGCAAGGCGCACTGAATTGTAGAATTACACATCAAACAACCACTTTCTACGAACTCGGGTGTGAAACTGTTTCATTCTGTCAAACATTGGGTCCTTCTCCCTTGGGAAATTGTTCGACACGTGGGAGTTTTCCCCAATAACAAGGTAAAACAATAAAATATGATTTTATGAACCTTGAACAATGTCTTACGAAATCTTCTGATAAAGATCATTTGATTTTGTTCCAGAATTGAATACTAATTTTTATGGAATCTGATTTTTTTATTTATACTACAAGGCGCACTGAATTGTATAATTACACATCAAACAACCACTTGCTATGAACTCGGGTGTGAAACTGTTTCATTCTGTCAAACATTGGGTCCTTCTCCCTTGGGAAATTCTTCGACACGTGGGAATTTCCCCAATAAAAAGGTAAAACAATAAAATATGATTTTTGAACCTTGAAGGACTTACGTAATCTTTTTATAAAGATCTTATGATTTTGTTCCAGATTCGAATACTAATTTTCATTGCATCCGATTTTTTTATATATTCTGCAAGGCGCACTGAATTGTATAAAACCACATTAAACAACCACTTTCTATGAACTCGGGTGTGAAACTTTTTCATTCTGTCAAACATTGGGTCCTTCTCCCTTGGGAAATTCTTCGACACGTGGGAGTTTTCCTACAGTAAAAAGCTAAAACAATAAAATATAAGTTTATGAACCTTGAACAAGGTCCTACGTAATCTTTTGATAAAGTTCTTTTGATTTTGATCCAGATTCGAATACTAATTTTCATGGAATCTGATTTTTTTACTTATTTTGCAAGGCGCACTGAATTGTACAATTACACATCAAACAACCACTTTCTACGAACTCGGGTGTGAAACTGTTTCATTCTGTCAAACATTGGGTCCTTCTCCCTTGGGAAATTGTTCGACACTTGGGAGTTTTCCCCAATAAAAAGGTAAAACAATAAAATATGATTTTTGAACCTTGAAGAAGGACTTACGTAAACATTTTATAAAGATCTTCTTATTTTGTTCCAGAATCGAATACTAATTTTCATAGAATCCGATTTTTTAATTTATTCTGCAAGGCGCACTGAATTGTATAATTACACATCATACAACCACTTGCTATGAACTCGGGTGTGAAACTGTTTCATTGTGCAAACATTGGGTCCTTCTCCCTTGGGAAATTCTTCGACACGTGCGAGTTTTCCCCAATAAAAAGCTAAAACAATAAAATATGAGTTTATGAACGTTGAAAAAGGACTTACGTAATATTTTTATAAGGATCTTCTGATTTTGTTCCAGAATCGAATACTAATTTTCATGGAATCTGATTTTTATATTTATTCTGCAAGGCGGACTGAATTGTATAATTACACATCAAACAACCACTTGCTATGTACTCTGGAGTGAAACTGTTTCATTGTGTCAAACATTGGGTCCTTCTCCCTTGGGAAATTCTTCGACACGTGGGAGTTTTCCCACAATAAAAAGCTATAACAATAAAATATGATTTTATGAACCTTGAAGAAGGTCTTGCGTAATCTTTTGATAAAGATCTTTTGATTTTATTCCAGATTCGAATACTAATTTTCATGGAATCTGATTTTATTTATTTATTTTGCAAGACGCACTGAATTGTATAATTACACATCAAACAACCACTTGCTATAAACTCGGGTGTGAAACTGTTTCATTGTGTCAAACATTAGATCCTGCTCCCTTGGGAAATTCTTCGACACATGGGAGTTTTCCCCAATAAAAAGGTAAAACAAATAAATATATTTTATGAACCTTGAACAAGGTCTTACGAAATCTTCTCATAAAGATCTTCTGATTTTGTTCCAGAATCGAATACTAATTTTCATATAATCCGATTTATTTACTTATTCTGCAAGGCGCACTGAATTGTATAATTACACATCAAACAACCACTTGCTATGAACTCGGGTGTGAAACAGTTTCATTCTGTCAAACATTGGGTCCTTCTCCCTTGGGAAATTCTTCGACACGTGGAAGATTTCCCCAATAAAAAGGTAAAACAATAAAATATGATTTTATGAACCTTGAAGAAGGACTTACGTAAACATTTTATAAAGATCTTCTTATTTTGTTCCAGAATCGAATACAAATTTTCATAGAATCCGATTTTCTTATTTATTCTGCAAGGCGCACTGAATTGTATAATTACACATCAAACAACCACATCCTATGAACTCGGGTGTGAAACTGTTTCATTGTGTCAAACATTAGATCCTTCTCCCTTGGGAAATTCTTCGACACATGGGAGTTTTCCCCAATAAAAAGGTAAAACAAATAAATATATTTTATGAACCTTGAACAAGGTCTTACGAAATCTTCTCATAAAGATCTTATGATTTTGTTCCAGAATCGAATACTAATTTTCATAGAATCCGATTTATTTACTTATTCTGCAAGGCGCACTGAATTGTATAATTACACATCATACAACTACTTGCTATGAACTCGGGTGTGAAACTGTTTCATTCTGTCAAACATTGGGTCCTTCTCCTTTGGGAAATTCATCGACACGTGGGAGTTTTCCCCAAAAAAAAGCTAAAACAATAAAATACGAGTTTATGAACATTGAACCAGGTCTTACGTAATCTTTTTATAAAGATCTTATGATATTGTTCCAGAATCGAATACTAATTTTCATAGAATCCGATTTTTTTATTTATTCTGCAAGGCGCACTGAATTGTATAATTACACATCATACAACCACTTGCTATGAACTCGGGTGTGAAACTGTTTCATTGTGCAAACATTGGGTCCTTCTCCCTTGGGAAATTCTTCGACACGTGGGAGTTTTCCCCAATAAAAAGCTAAAACAATAAAATATGAGTTTATGAACGTTGAAGAAGGACTTACGTAATAATTTTATAAGGATCTTCTGATTTTGTTCCAGAATCGAATACTAATTTTCATAGAATCCGATTTTTTTATTTATTCTGCAAGGCGCACTGAATTGTATAATTACACATCATACAACCACTTGCTATGAACTCGGGTGTGAAACTGTTTCATTGTGCAAACATTGGGTCCTTCTCCCTTGGGAAATTCTTCGACACGTGGGAGTTTTCCCCAATAAAAAGCTAAAACAATAAAATATGAGTTTATGAACGTTGAAGAAGGACTTACGTAATATTTTTATAAGGATCTTCTGATATTGTTCCAGATTCGAATACTAATTTTCATAGAATCCGATTTTTTTATTTATTCTGCAAGGTGCACTGAATTGTATAATTACACATCATACAACCACTTGCTATGAACTCGGGTGTGAAACTTTTTCATTCTGTCAAACATTGGGCCCTTCTCCCTTGGGAAATTCTTCAACACGTGGGAGTTTTCCCCAATAAAAAGCTAAAACAATAAAATATGAGTTTATGAACTTTGAACCAGGTCTTACATAATCTTTTGATAAAGATCTATTGATTTTGTTCCAGATTCGAATACTAATTTTCATGGAATCCGATTTTTTTATATATTCTGCATAAAATATATTCTGTATAAAACCACATCAAACAACCACTTGCTATGAACTCGGGTGAGAAACTGTTTCATTGTGCAAACATTGGGTCCTTCTCCCTTGGGAAATTCTTTGACACATGGGAGATTTCCCCAATAAAAAGGTAAAACAATAAAATATGATTTTATGAACCTTGAAGAAGGACTTACGTAATCTTTTTATATAGATCTTTTGATTTTGTTCCAGATTCAAATACTAATTTTCATGGAATCTGATTTTTATATTTATTCTGCAAGGCGGACTGAATTGTATAATTACACATCAAACAACCACTTGCTATGAACTCGGGTGTGAAACTGTTTCATTGTGTCAAACATTAGGTCCTTCTCCCTTGGGAAATTCTTCGAAACATGGGGGTTTTCCCCAATAAAAAGGTAAAACAATAAAATATGATTTTATGAACCTTGAAGAAGGACTTACGTAATCTTTTTATAAAGATCTTCTGATTTGGTTTCAGATTCGAATACTAATTTTCATGGAATCTGATTTTTATATTAATTCAGCAAGGTGGACTGAATTGTAAAATTACACATCAAACAACCACTTGCTATGTACTCTGGAGTGAAACTGTTTCATTGTGTCAAACATTGGGTCCTTCTCCCTTGGGAAATTCTTCGATACATGTGAGATTTCCCCAATAAAAAGGTAAAACAATAAAATGATTTTATGAACCTTGAAGAAGGACTTACGTAATCTTTTTATAAAGATCTATTGATTTTGTTCCAGATTCGAATACTAATTTTCATGGAATCCGATTTTTTTATATATTCTGCATAAAATATATTCTGTATAAAACCACATCAAACAACCACTTGCTATGAACTCGGGTGTGAAACTGTTTCATTGTGTCAAACATTAGGTCCTTCTCCCTTGGGATATTATTCGACACATAGGAGTTTTCCCCAATAAAAAGGTAAAACAATAAAATATGATTTTATGAACCTTGAACAAGGTCTTACGAAATCTTCTCATAAAGATCTGATTTTGTTCCAGAATCGAATACTAATTTCGAATATGAGTTGAATATGAGTTTCTGAACTTTGAACCAGGTCTTACGTAATCTTTTTATAAAGATCTTTTGATTTTGTTCCAGATTCGAATACTAATTTTCATGGAATCCGATTTTTTTATATATTCTGCATAAAATATATTCTGTATAAAACCACATCAAACAACCACTTGCTATGAACTCGGGTGTGAAACTTTTTCATTCTGTCAAACATTAGGTCCTTCTCCCTTGGGAAATTATTCGACACGTGGGAGTTTTCCCAAATAAAAAGGTAAAACAATAAAATATGATTTTATGAACCTTGAAGAAGGTCTTACGTAATCTTTTTATAAAGATCTTTTGATTTTGTTCCAGATTCGAATACTAATTTTCATGGAATCTGATTTTTTTATTTATTCTGCAAGGCGCACTGAATTGTATAATTACACATCAAACAACCACTTGCTATGAACTCGGGTGTGAAACTGTTTCATTGTGTCAAACATTGGGTCCTTCTCCCTTGGGAAATTCTTTGACACGTGGGAGTTTTCCCACAATAAAAAGCTAAAACAATAAAATATGATTTTATGAACCTTGAACGAGGTCTTACGTAATCTTTTCATAAAGATCTTTTGATTTTGTTCCAGATTCGAATACAATTCGATGTTTTAAATTTAATCTTTATTTCAAAATTCTAAATTTTAAAAATGTTAATATTAAAGAAAACACTAAATAACAAATTTATTAAAATATAATTTTAATTTTATTTACAATTGAAAAGCTTACGATACAAAGTACACAAAGTAAGAAGTATATTTAAATCGTTAATTTGATCTTTTGTTAATCGAATCGCAATTTTCAACCAAATAAATCACCACATTTGATCGGGCACAAGATTTCGTGTGCTTTTTTGGAGTTATGAGAAAATGTCCAGGGACTGAGTGTAGTATGGGAATCTAAATGCAGTACACTTGTCAATGCGACGTATTGTGTTTACACACATTGAAAATTGTTGTAGAAAAAGACAAACATATATGAAAATACTGGCATGATTCCAGCAAACGTAAAACACATTCTCGAGTGCTTTCATCCTACTTCAACAGAAAGTGAATGCATATTTTCTCTGGCCGGGAATTTAATCACTATTAAAAGAGAGTCTTAGTGAACAAAGCATAAAGGTAATTTGTTTTTTGAAAAATTATTTTTTACAGAGCAATTAATAATTACTTAGATGTTGTACCATATTATAGATTATAAATAGGCTTGGTAGGATGGACGTTTATTTTTTGAAAATCAAGGACTAAAATTGATGTTTATTTTCATGAGTGATTTTCGACGAATATCAACGCTTTAAATTACTACCTGGTAGAATTTGAAGTTTAATTTTTTGAAATCTGACCTTTATTTTCCAGAGATATTTTTGATGAATATCTATGCTTAAAATTACTACTTACATATATGGCTGGCAGTTTTTGACCTTACAATTCGATGATTTAAATTTAATTTTTATTTCGAAATTCTAAAATTTAAAAATGTTAATATTAAAGAAAACACTAAATAACGAATTTATTAAAATATTATTTTATCTTTTATTTACAATTGAAAAGCATACGATACAAAGTACACAAAGTAAGAAGTATATTTAAATCATTAATTTGATCTTTTGGTAATCGAATCGCAATTTTCAACCAAATAAATCACCACATTTGATCGGGCAAGAGATTTCGCGTGCTTTTTTGGAGTTATGAGAAAATGTCCAGGGACTGAGTGTAGTATGGGAATCTAAATCCAGTACACTTGTCAATGCGACATATTGTGTTTAAACACATTGAAAATTGTTGTTAGTATATTTTCAATCTCAAATATCTTAAGCTGGTATTTCTAATTTTAGATAATTTTGATTGTGTTTACACACATTGAAAATTGTTGTTAGTATATTTTCAATCTCAAATATCTTAAGCTGGTATTTCTAATTTTAGATAATTTTGATTTTGTGCAGTAATTCTTCCAAATGCATCATTGACAAATATATTATTTCGCGAATCTAGACAGTATATTCTGCTTCACTTCTTGAAATCCGAACAATAGACATTTAGACATTCCTTGATGCCAATTAAGGGCTTATGAAGGAAAAATATTAATGATATAATTATCGGAATATTTTCCCATCAAAAAAGAACTATATGATACTGAACTTTGATCATTTGATATATTTTATCGCTTTACTAATTTGTTTGCTTTCTCTAACATAAAATATATAGAGAGAAAAATTAGACTTAATTATTCCACGCTCAATCAACAGTCTTACCTCAAATCCTGATTACAATGTTTTTCCAATCGGCAAAATATTTTACAACAAATAGCAAATAAAATATTTATCCTTAATCCCTCTTCAATTTATGGCATTGCTAATTTATGTGCACCTTTTATAAACCATTATATTTCAATTGAAATTTACTAACTTTGGGCAAAAGATGGAGCCAAAAGCACGAGAGAGGAACAATCCTTCCCGGATAACTTTAAGAAAAAGACTGCCAAAGATTAGGTTGTGCATAGGGAGAATGGGTGAAAGTGCATACAACAAGGTCATCTATAGGAAAAACCCTAGCAAGGATCGAGAAACATTTGTTTCCGGAATACACTCCATGGGGTTGATGAGTGGAAGGATTACAAAAACAATTAGCAGGCTGTCTTCATACGACCACCAAAATTCCTTTTTTCCAAACCTCGTTTATAGTGCTTTTCAGATGAGATGGCGGGTAAGATTTTGGCCATACTCCGGACAGCTCGTATGTCTCCGCTGCTAAGAGGTGGGGTACTGCCTCTTAGCAGAAAGCTCATGCTAGATGTTGCCAACTCTACACCGGAACACACAAAACGTTTGGCAGGCATTTAAAGGGAAATCGCATATGTGGCAACACAGCACACTCGGACACTATTTTACCACTAGGGAGACTCGAAGGAGAACTTTCGAATGCTTGGGTTCCCCCTCCTTCTTTCCTATTGGTTCGCTAAGCGTCTCGCCCCATCTAATTTCTCTTTTACCTCCCCCTCACTCACCATCTCATCTAAAAAACACTATAACAGGGATCGAGGCATTCTCAGCAGGGCATATCCGTGACCTTGTGTTTAGAAAAGCTAGTGGAATATCCCACCATTAGGTCGGTAAATATAATCTCAAAAGCGCTAAGAAACACGTGTTCTCAAAACTACCCTAGGACCTTACGGTTACCCAATTGTTTCAGAGTAGAAGTGTCAGCTTTTCAAATAGACGCATATTTTAGTGCAAGAAAATACCCTTCTTTCAGTCCCACTGCTAATGCAAGCCCAGAAAATGAATGAAATTGTACGTAGAAAATAATACTGCGAAAAAAATGTAAACGGGAACGACTTAAATATTATAATTAAGAACAGGTTTTGGACCTATATATATCCATCTTGTTGGAAAATAGATGCTTATCGAGGACTATTCATTTTTGCTGATTTTGATTATTTAAAAAAGTCAACATTTATCGCCGTTTTTAGATTTAAATCAAATCCTAACAAGCCTAATTATAATGTATTATACTATACGCAATACACTTGTAACTCCTATGTATCCTATATATATAGGCATCTGTTAATTGTTGTTAAGTAGGTAATTTACTGCAAATTATAATTTTTTAAAGTGCATACAATTTTTAATTTTTCCTTATAAATAAATAGAAAATAGAAATAAAAATGTGTTGTGTTATTACGCATTGAAATTCTTACGAAAAGCTAAGGTAGCTTGATTACCCAAGCTTTACCTTAAAAAGATGCTCGCAAGCTTGAGCTTTTGCAAATCGTCAAGTTTCAGCAGCTCTAATTACAAATGTCAATGTGTGATCAAAAATGTACGAA
Source organism: Tanypteryx hageni (assembly GCA_028673005.1). Lineage (NCBI taxonomy): Eukaryota > Metazoa > Arthropoda > Insecta > Odonata > Petaluridae > Tanypteryx > Tanypteryx hageni. Next base: position 88,442,672 of record CM054120.1, read on the forward strand.
CGGACAAACTTTTTATATAAATTTGATGTTATTTTCTAATGAAATTATTTTAATTACTAAGATTAAACTTTTATTAGGTAAATTATAAAACATGGAAATGTATTCATTATGAATGCTTCTAACTTCAATTTTTATTTACTTTTGGTGGTGGGTATCACGAAATATGTTGATTAGTTTTACAGTCTTTAAAAAGGTTTGGGAGTTACAACGTGACAATATCTCCATCTGGCACAGCGTCTCAGTCGATGGTCCGTTTCTCGGCGCTGCACTGGGCTTTTGTTTGAAAGTCCGTATCATAAGAACTACAAATGTTATTGGCTTGGAGTCCTTTTCAAAAATAAATTTTGGCATTTTTGCACATTTCGTTCGCTCAATCTATCTTCTAAATTAATTAGGAAAAAAGTTTCACACAGATCGACTTTTTCATGTACCAAGAAATGATTTTGGAGATATAACAATATTTTAAGACGTTTGATAATTATTATAAATTTATCATTTATAAAAGCATGATAAACAATCCTTCAAGAGGCATGACAAAAGAAATTGACCTTATTGGATAAGTAGAAGCCGACATATGATGTATGTTCAAAAACAAAAAAACTCGTGTTCACATTGTTTTTCTTATTTCTAATAACTTTCTCGAATTTTTATAAAATAACCACATACGTAATCAGGTTCAGCGTAAATTTTACTACAATTGAGCATCATAATTTTACTTAAATAACAATATCACCAAAATTGCAACAAATTTGGCAACTGAGCGCGATTAGAGAAGTCGGAGCAATAAGGAAAATCAATGGAAACGAGACAGCAATAAGCCCATAAGACACCATACCGTCAACTAAGTGTAGAATGTGCTCTAGTGATTTTAAAATAACATAAAATTGTTTCCAAAAATCACTGAACAATCTGCATGTCTGTTGCATTGCAGACATATAAGCCATACATGCTATAATGTACTTGAAAAGCATCCGAGGCAAGAATAGATCACGTTAAGTCGGCAACCATACTCCTAATTAGTCATTGAATTGAAGCTATCAGTGCATCAGCGTGTTCTTAGCAAGTATTTACCCATCCGTTATTTTAACAATGGGTGACAAAAAGGATGCTGATCATGTTGAGAAAAAAGGTTCTTCCAAAACCCAGGTTAACAGAGGATTCGGACCATGTTATAACATGAATTTTAAAATAGTCATGGCCTGAGAGTGGAAAAAACAAACAATATTCAAGCTTCGAGAAAGTATAATGTTCCTGAAGTAAATATACCTATGTCTATGTACAATTTTCCAGACAAATGGAATGTGGGGAATGTAATGAAAACCCAAGCATACTATACATACTAGCATTTTAATTCAGCAAATATTTTAATATTATTATTTAAAAAGTGTGCTGGTTAAGTAAATGAATTAATAGTTATACTCTTTATAAACTTAGCTCTTTTAACACTGATTTTCTTAGTCTTACTGTAACAAATGAGCGAGTTTTAAATTAAGTTGAGCCATTATTCCTTTTCCCTCAATTTGCACTTCTTTCCCAGGTCCCTAGAAAAACGTAAATAAGGGGTTTTACTGTATTTTGCAATTCGGCCATTCCATGTCACACTACGTAAAAGAAAATCACATCACCATGTTCAATGTAGTTTGTCAAATGTTAGAGTGCAGTGTAAATGTGAATATGCATTGTTTTTCAATTTTTTATATCATGTACTTAATCTTGAATTAGTCACTATTAGTCAGTTTTCAATCTCTGCCTTAAGGTATGGTCTTGCTGCTCTTCATCCCAAAGAATGTAATCTTCAATGCTACCTAAATTATTTTAAATTCAGCTATAAATCACATTCAAGTCAAACTGGAGCCAATGGCTAATTTTTCACAAGATATTTTATAAAAAAGTATTTATATTGACACTTATGGTTTATTATTACAGGTAGTAGTCTTACATAGGCAAAAGGTGCTAACACGAATGCAAATGTTCATGATACCACAATCAAATATCACTATCACAGCCAAGTTAAATGAACAGTTATCACAGAAGATTTATAAAGCGTTACTTAACCTAATAACGGTAATAAGTTTCCACTTTCATGGAGCTGCCTAGTTTCCGTTGCTCCCCCAATGCACTTGCCATTCACGAACACCCGTGGAACCTAATTTCAAAAGAGAAAACACACTTTCAGAGAATATGAAAAATAATATCTGGCTTCATTTTCAATTTATTGAATGAAATATTTTTGAAAATTTTAACGGTAATGGAAATGTAAAACTTATGGTGACTGTGTTCCTTAATCCATACACTGCTTGCACTTGGCTATAAAAACACACTGGGCATCAAAGAGTAAGCTAACAAATTCCTGTAGGTGGTTTTGCCAGCAAAAGGCTATTACTTCACCCTTCAAAAAACTATCTTAACTCATCACTTGGGAGATCAAATGCAGTCATTTCGGTAATTTTTGATAAATGACATCTCAAAATCAGGATATTTGGAGCTGAACACACATGTTGGCAGAAATGTAATTTCTTACTTTGCCAAACCATTTTTTTGCACCAAAACTACTGCGAATTTGTAAACCGAGTAGGCTTATACAGGCTACATGTTGTAAACAAATAATGAAACATCTTACCAAAAAGAATATTATAAGAGGTCTGACAATTATATAACGAGACTACTCATAAGCAACTATATATATATTACTAGTAGGTGCTTACATTCTGGAAGCATTTCATCTCACCTTCAAAAAACATTAAAATTTCAGAGATATTTCAATATTAGAAATATTTCTTTATTTCAAAAGTTTTCACCTCTGCACCAATTTTCGTTCTTCACTTATGGAATATTATTGCAGTAAAACAATCCTTCAAATATACAATGTTAAGACTTTCTCTTTTTCCATTGTGAGGCACTAATTCCACACATTTTAGCCAAATTTTAATCTAGAAGTGAAATAACATCTACCTAATTTCTAAATTTAAAAAATATTTAAAGGCCGCAACAACATATTCATTGAGATTTTCAAATATTTACTCGTGCATTTGCACTATGCTCTAAATAACTTAATTATTTCAGCTCCTTGCTTGCCCCATAGTATCTAAACATTATCTATTTATTTGTTTCAACTTGAAGAATTCTTTAAGCTACAAATGAGGTAAAAACAACCCCTAAAAATTAACAATTTTGAAGTTTTTGATTTTTCTGGTTTGTTGAGAGCAAAATTTCAGCTACCTATTCCTCTTAGATTGGCTTACACACTGGAATCACTTTTTCCCATGCTATCTTATGAGAGATATTCCGGGGCATCTGGAGTCGAACACAGGACACTGTAAGCAAAAACGATACCGATTCCCGATATGTATTGTGGGCATCTAGCAACACTCAAAATTTCATTTTTCCAGCTTATAGGTAAGTGCACTATGTAAAAGCACATAAGAGCCTGTATACTCTACCCCACGCAGCTTGCTTCCCGCAAAATCTCTATAATCGTGCAAAATTTCAGCTACCTATTCCTCTTAGATTGGTCTATACACTGGAATAACTTTTCCAAATGTTAACTTATGAGAGATTTTCCAGAGCATCTGGAGTTGAACCCAGAATACTGTTAGCCAAAATTATACCAATTTCTAATAAATATTGCAGCCATCTAGCAACGCTTAAAATTTCATTTTTCTAGCTTATTGGCAAGTGCAAAAAATTAATTTACAAAAATGGCGCAATGCTTTTCTTATGGGGAAATACACAACTTGCAGAGTCGAACCCATATCACTTAGGTGAGAAGTCCCATTTTTTCTGGAGGTATCTCCATGGCCTCTACAAATGCTGAAACTTGCAGCACTCTAGCTCTTGTAATTTGGGCTGGACATTAGTAATCCTCCTATATATCCTCCTCAGTAAGGAACCTCTATACATAATAGATGTTAATAATGACATATCATAAGTAAAAGGAGTCAATATAGTATAGATATATCATTGTAAATTGCAATGGCCTCCTTCAAAGTAGGTCCCTCCTGCACATGAATTCCCGCAGTTTCCAACTTCCAGAAGTCATTCTCCTGCAAGCTGTTTAGAATGGCCATTGTAACCTGAATCTCTTCCCCAGTTTTGAAATGTGATCACTTGAGGTGATTCTTCACAGTAAGGAAGAGGGAAGAGTCACACGGAGCGAGATTTGGTTATTAAGGGGGGTGTTCCATTACTGTGGCAACCGATTTTCGCCAAAAACTCCTTGACGAAAAGCGCTGTGATGGTAGTCTCATTATTTGTCTGATCTCATAGTTAAATTTTTACTTGATTCTGTTGATTCAATAAAAAAAAAATATTAATCTTACCGTTCGAGCCCCAGTTAGACTGCCTAGGAAGTCCTGGATTATCATTCCATCAGGCATCTTGTCCAACTCATGCACGGTGAACTGGCATCCCAGTGACATCAATAGCTGCAACACATTAGAAATGTGGCAGCATGTAAAAAATTAAATAACCATAGGTATAGTTCACATATTTCCAACAAGTACTCAAACCCAATTTACCTCTTTCACTTGAACACAATACGGACAGGTTGTCTTGGAGAAGACAACGATTTGATTTGCTTTTATCAGTTGGGTCACCATATTTTTAAGGTCACCCATCTTGTATATCTAAAAAAGGAATCACATATATATATATATGATTAGTTACATTTAATTTGAGTATATGTCATTGCATGTCATACATTCTGTGCACCGAAATTTGTGAACAGTAAACCACCTGTACTCTAAGCAAATGAAAGAGCATGAGTGTTCCTTAAGTTCTGTTTACGCTAGGTAACCTGAGTAGTACGAGTTGGAGTGTGCGATACAAGTAGAAAAAAAACTGTTTAGAAGGCTCAACCCAAGTCAATTTGACAGTTCTAACCAAAATGGCATCTACTGAGTTACTTGGTGTGGGCATGCAACTAACTTGTGTTATAAGGAAGAAACTTAGGAAAATTTTGTAAAAAAGAATGGATGACACCTTTGTACCAGACATTGGATATTAAGGCATATGGCCCTTGGGGGATCGCATTGTCTAAGGAGATCTTTTGAGGACAGAGACTTATAGGAACCGTTTAAGAATGACCTTTGAAGAAGTATTAGGAAGATAAATCTCCTGCAACAAATAAAAGATAATAACGTACATTCTGTAAAAATCGAAAAAGTAGATATCATTATGAGCAATGCTAAACATATTTTTAGAACACTTTTGCAAGACTTGTGGTACCAGAAATGATACGTTATCATGGTATTTTAGTTTTGAAGGTGATATATTATTATTACTTTAATTAATAAGTTCTGTAAGTAAAAAGACTTGTGTATCTCTTTCTTCAATGAATATTTTCAGAAAACATGATGAAATCAATTATTCAGCATAAGAATATAAACCTATCGGGCATAACATAACACCGTTGTTATTTTTTATCACATCCCCTAGGGTTAAAAACGAGCAGGCTCCGACACATGGCCATCTTCGGAGCCAGTTCGGGCATGTTTGACATTGCCACATGAGAATTGCTTCTGAAAAAGCAGTCTCTCTAATTTTGTACAACCAAAATGCTTGTCCAAGCTGAAAGGGCGTTTTACATGGCCAATTTGGTTTCAATTCGCCAGTCGTTCTACAATGAAGCTGGAAAAATACTCCTTAGCCGCATTTACCTGTGGATACAACAATCGAGTATTATGAAGCATCACCATAGCTACTCCTATACACCAGCATAATGTTATTTCAATAATCAATAAATTTTCTACCCACTACTTTCTCCCCATTAAAATCATTACGGTTGTTTTCAAGATATAATGTCTCAAAATCAGGTTTCTAGACTTTTTGCAAAAGCAGTAGTTTCCTTATCGAGAATACGTTGAATATTTAAAAAATAATTAGAATCACATGTCTCTGGTGGCAGTTTTCGAATTTGACAAGTGGAAATTTTCAATGCCTTTGTACTATTATTACAATTAAAAATCTTTTTAACAATCAAAATAAATTCAATTTAAAACCAACATTTTATCCCAATCCTGGAAAAAGAATAATTTGAGATGTTGAGTGTATTGTGGAAGAACAGAAACATTTTAATTTTAAATTCTGCTCGTTTTTTATCTTCTCATGCCAATATTGAGAAAATATTGACTGTGTAACTAGGGTAAATTACGAATTAGGAGAAAAAATGGATGATAGTAAAATTACAGAAACAGCATGGAAAGGGAAAGATACTTCAAGAAGCTTTCACTTGCAAAGAGAAAGAAAATAAGACAGGCTCATAGACAATAATGAACGGTTCCTTAACTCTTCGCTGGAAGTGGGCCTACCCTACATTTGCAAAAACGGTTCACTTATTGAAGAGAAAAAATATAGCACAGTAGCCAGCTCTTAATTTTTGCCAACCAGAATTTATTTACAAAGTAACAATTGAATAATTCTGTAACGATGAAATTATTTCTAATCGAGACTACAACTTCAAATAGATGCTTGAATCCTTCACTCGATACGATGTTCAGTCAACGATTTGCAGCAGACAAAACAGTAGCAGTTCATGAACTTAGAACTTTAAAAAGAGAATTGAAATTGGCATGCCAGATTGTAAGGGAGATGCTTTAAATCTACCTACATCTAACTACTCCAATAACAGTCGCTTTTTTTCCGTATATTGCAAGCATTTTTAAAAATAATTTTGAAGGCAATTACGCTCCTTGGATATCGAGGCCTCAAGCTATTGCTTATGCCTAAATCCGACTTTGCAGAGGAGCCCCCACAGAAATCGCGCAGGCCCAGTTTACCACCCATACCTTCCCCGGCAATACAACTAAACCTGTGATAATGAGAATAATCATTCGTATATATGCTATGAAAAGCAAGAGATACAAACAATTATTCGAGTCGATAATTTTATAATTAAGCTACGAAATAACCAATGAAATTTCCGGGCGAGATTGGAAGCTAATTCACGATCAGCAAGGCAAAAAATCTAATAAATAAGTTGTACAAATTAAAAATGAGAACCTATCCATGTTTACAAGGCTTCACCAGCACATGGCGATTAATACTGAACTACTTCAGCGTAAGAAATGCCACCTTCGAAATAGGTTATCAATCATATTATTGTATAATAACACTATGAAGTGAGGTGATTAAAATTATGTACTTACAATTTAGTGAACTGTATTAATATCCACAGATTCTTTGGATTTCCACCACAAAATGAACACAAGACGCTTATCTAAGAAATGGCTAGAGGAAATTACGTGAATCAACTGCAGCAATAATGATAGTAGCACACTCAAATAAATAATAAGGTTGAAATAGATTTATATTAATCTCGTAAAATTAAATAATTACAAATTAAGAAACATGCTATTTATCTTCATTCGATATTTTAAGTTATCACTTTATGTTAATCTCCTATGATGACACCAGTAGTTTTCAAACCGCAATATTTGATCATTTGTTTTTGATGGTTTCGGAAATTGTGCCTGGTAATGTAATGATCACGAGAAGATAAATGTGTTCGTATAAGAATCTTTATAAAAGACATTTACGTATATATTTGTGCGTACATCTATGCTCCTACATCTGGCGAATTATTTTTCATACCAATATATCAAAGCTTTATAAGTATCATTATATATAGCCGTTTCTTACAGAGGAGGATATAACATACTAGTAGAATGTGCTTGCATTCTGCAAGCATTTCATCTCACCTTGAAAAAATATTAATTTTCCTGGAAGATATTCCAATATACTGAACTGAAAGTTTGCAGCAAAGGTCCTAAAGCAATGTGTATAAAACTATATAATAGATTACCAGCTGAAATTAAGATAATCAGGAGTCTGCTGTATTTAAAAAAACTGTTCTTGACTTCCTTATAACAAAATGTTATTATAGAATTGATGAATTTATGTAACTTATTATTATTATTATTTTTTTTTGACGTGTCCTATGCATTATATACTATGTAGTGCCTTTTGGACAAATAAAGTATTGTATTGTATGGGAAATATTTCTTTAATTCAAATGATTTCTCTTCGGGACCGATTTTCGTTTTTACATTATGGAACAATAATGGAGTAAAACATTCGCTAATTTTTGCAATTTCCACATTGGTTTAATAATGCCACACATTTCCGCCAAATTTTAAATTTGTAGCACATTTAGAAGTGTAATAACATTTATCTAATTTTTTAAATTTAAATAATTTTTATCGGCCGCAATAAGAACTTCATAGATAAATTGATATGTTTATTCGCTTATATAGATTAAACTCTAAATAATTTTAAAATTTCAGCTCTCTACCTCGCCCCGTAGTATCTAAACATTTACCTATTTGTTTAAAATTTAAGAATTTTTAACTGCCAAACAAATTAAAATATCAAAATTTGTATAATCCCTAATACGTTTTTTTACAAATCCTACCTCTAAAAAAATTTCAGCTCCGTAGCACATTCGAAAATACATAAACCTCCAAATTTTGTTTAAACAATTGCGAATTTTTAGCGGCCGCATTGTTGAACTTTTTCTATATTTTCGTTTTTTCTAGTTTGTTTTGCAAAATATTCTACTTAAGAAAAAATACTAGTACATTAGTATCCTCCTATATATGTTATCATTATATATCGACGTTTCTTACAGAGGAGGAGGATATAACATAATAGGAGGATACTAATGTTTAGGCACTTCCAGATGAGCTGGAGATTCGAAATTTTTTTCTTAGGCAGGACTATGTGCAAAACCGACCGAAAAAAACGAAAATTTCCAAAAAGTGCAACGATTCGGGCGTTAAAAATTCGCAATTGTTTAAACAAAATTTCAAGGTTTATGTATTTCCGAATGTGCTACGGAGCTGAAATTGTTTTTATAAGTAGAATTCTTAAAAAAAAAACGAAATAAGGATTATACAAATTTTGATTTTAATTTGATTGGCAGTTAAAATTTCTTAAAGTTTAAACAAATAGATAACTGTTTAGACATTACGGGATGAGCTAGGAAGCTGAAATTTTCAAGATATGTACAGAGTAGTGCATTTGCACAAATAAACATTTGAATCTCTCCATAAACATATTGCGGCGGCCGTTAAAAATGTTTAAAATTTTAATAATTGGAAAAATATTATTTCACTTCTAGAAGTACTACAACTTAAAAATTTGGCAGAAATGTGTAGCATTAGTACCCCATAATGGAGAAAGTATAAAATTCTTAATATTGCAAAGTTTTGGGATTGATTTAATCTATTATTTTTAAATAACGGAAAAACGAATATCGCTCCGGAGGTGAAATATTTAGAATTAAAAAAATATTTGTAATGATGAAATATGAATGTTTTTTATGTTGAGATGATATGCTTGCAGAATGCAACCACCAACTACTAGTCATTATATATCGACGTTTCTTACAGAGGAGGAGGATATAGGAGGATATTAATGTTTAAGCACTTTCAGATGAGCTGGAGATTTGAAATATCTTTATTAAGTGGGATTTTGTGCAAAACCGACGAGAAAAAATGAAAATCTTGAAAAAGTGCAACAATGCGGCCGCTAAAAATTCGCAATTGTTTAAACACATTTTTCAGGGATTATGTATTTTTAAATGTGCTACGGAGCTGAAATTGATTCTAGAGGTAGGATTTCTAAAAAAAAATTATATAGGGGTTATAGAAATTTTGATATTTTAATTTGTTTGGCAGTTAAAAATTCTTAATTTTAAACAAATAGGTAAATGTTTAGACACTACGCGGCGAGTTACGGAGCTGAAATTTTTAAATTATTTAGAATTTTGTCAATATTAACGAATAAACATTTAAATGAATCCATGAATATATTATTGCGGCCGTTAAAAATTATTTAAATTTAAACATTTAGAAAAATGTAATTTCACTTCTAATTGTGCTATAAATTTAAAATTCGGCAGAAATGTGTGGCATTATTAACCCAATGTGGGAAAAGTATTATATTTCTAAAATTGTAAAAATTAGTGATTGTTTAACTCCATTATATTTCCATAATGAAAAAACGAAAACCGATCCTGAGGAGAAATCTTTTGAATTAAAGAAATATTCCTTATGACGAAATATCTCTATGAAAAATTAATGTTTTTTCAAGGTGAGATGAAATGCTTGCAGTATGCAAGCACCTTCTACTAGTATGTTTTTTCCTCCTCTGTAAGGAACGTCTATATATATTGATAACAGGAGGATACTTATGTCCAGCCCAAATTACAAGAGCTAGAGATGAAAGTTTCAGTTTTTGTAGATATGATGGAGAAACCTACAGATAAAATAAGACAACTCACGTAAGTGACGTGAGTTCGACTCCAGAAAATCCGAAAGTTGCGTTTTTTTCCCATAAGAAAAGCATTGCGCCATTTTTGTAAATTAATTTTGGGCACTTGTCCGTAGGATAGAAAAATTAAATTATCAGTGTTGCTAGATGGCCGCAATATCTATGAGGAATTATTGTTATTTTGGTTTACAGTGTCCTGGGTTAGACTCCAGATATTTCGGAATATCTCCCATAAGTTAGCATGGGAAAAAGTTATCCCAGTGCGTAGACCAATCTAATAGATTTAGGAAGCTGAAATTTTGCAGGATTATAAAATTTTTCTCATGGCCAACTATAAAAATCGATAATTTCAAAATTGTTTTTTTTAGGGGTTGTATTAACCCCATTCGAACATTAAAGTTTAATAATATTTATCTTAGAAATTATATGCTGTAGGTTCGAGTTTTTGAAATCATTTTGTAACAAATTATACATAGAAAAAAATGAAATTTTGAAATACTTAACTAATTTGACCGCTAAAATTCGCAATTGTTTAAACATATTTTTGAGGTTTATGTATTACTGAATGTGCTAGGAAGCTGAAATTTTTTTACCGGTAGATTTTGTAGAAACGAAATAAAAAATGATAGAAATTTTAATTTCTTTGGCTGTTAAAAATTCTTAAAATTTAAACTAATAGATAAATGTTTAGGTACTTTGGGGAAAGCTAGGAAGCTGAAATTTTAAAGTTAAGTCGAGCTCAATGCATTGAAACTAACAAACATTTGAAAGCTCTAACAAAATGTTGTTGTGGCTGTATTCAACTTTTAAAATTTAAACAATTATATAAATATTATTTCACTTTTAGATGTGCTACAAATTCAAATTTGACAAAAATGCGTAGAATTAGTAGCTTATATTGGATAAACTATAATACTCTTAAAATTGAAAATTTAAGGCATTGTTTTAATAAAATATTGTTCAATATGAAATATATAAATTGGGGGCAGAGGTGAAATATTTTGAATTAAAAAAACATTTCTAATAAGGTTATATTTCTGAAATATTAAAGTTTATCAGGGTTGGATGAAATGCTTGCAGAATGCAAGCACCAACTACTTGTTATCTTTACCGAGTGTCCATATTTCTGCTCCATGCAAAGCGGTACTCCACACATTGCATTTATGAATTCCTTGCATATATTTTCCTTTAGTAGTAGTCTTAATTACGAAAATCACTTCGATTCATTCTGCATGTATTGATAGCCTGACATGTTTCCACCAATACTTGTGTATGCGTTTTCTTCTTTTCTAAATATTTTCATAACTTGGACCCTTTTGTGTTTATTTCCATACCGTATTGTATACTTGTTCTTACATATATTTATAATTTTCTGTACTTTCTTTTCCATTCTTACTAGAAGCACATCATATTCTACTGTTCTTACAATCTTTCTTCTAATCTTGATATCTCTCACATTCAGCTCCCTAATCTTAGACGTTATTTGACAATAATGGACTTGTAACAAAACTGAATCATTCATTATAAAACCTGTATCTCATTATAGTATTACATCTCTGGTATGCACGCACTATATATCTGATGAAAGATGATTATTTTAAGAATAACATGTCAGGGTCAAATGAAATTTTCAAGTTTGTTTAATCCTCTCATACATTGAGTCCAAAGAAGGTAAAAATATTTTGCAAAAATTCTAAAACAACTTTCTCGAAACTGCAGGAAGTTCAATATTTTGTTAGGTTTGCTACATTGAGCTCAGCCAAGCTTGCAAGTGCTAGATTTTAGCTGGTTTGGCTACTCCATTGTAAAAATAAAAATAATTTTAAAAACTGTTATTCAACTACAGGGCACCATGGGGCTGTCCATTCTGCAGTTTATATCTCTTTATTGTATTTATTTAAAGATTTTAGTAGGACTTATCTCTTTCCAAATACATTCTCTTGCTATGCAATGAAAATATTGAGTGTATCAATATTTCTTTGCCAAAATTAAGAAACCAATTTAAATAATTAAATTTAATTCAAATCATTAAAATCCTACTATAGAAGTTCATCTTGTATTCCTTCTCTTACCTTGCATATGGCAAGCACGTTTAACTGCAAAGCCCTAACTCCATGGGTGCTCACTGGAACTTTTCCAGGGAGGGATAAGAGGATAGGCAAGCTCCCACAGACAGATTTGGTGGGCTTAATATTTTAATGGTTTGTTTCAAGCATATTGTAGCGGGTTCCCACCTGCTTACCTGACCTCAGAAAAATGACTGTATTAATCCCCTCACCTAACACTACATCGATGTTTGTTTTCCCTTGACATAGACCTGATTCCAAGGGGGGAAACTGTCTCCATGCTCCCCCCCCCCCAGCAGATGCCTATGCCTGACTCTATTTGCCAGAGATTTCATTTGTCTACCCATCATTAACCAGTTATAAAATGCTCCGAGGGTAAAATTCTGTAACAGTGGAAGGTACGTAGGGGCAAGAAAGTATGTGGGTGGTAATTTTATTTACTTTACTTTGGTGGTGGTGGTCCAGAGGTCAATGCAGTCTGCAAAAAGAAGCGTAAAATCGCTAGCTTCCAGGACCCCTGCAAGTTCTCTCCCATACACTTAGGATAAAATGTTCAACTGAATATGGTTTCAAAGCACTATAAGGACCCACCAAAGTGCACTTTTAGCTTGGTTCACATAATGATCCTTTCTTCCCGAAGTTGCACTTGGGTTTTATTTGGAGGCTTGTTTATCCCTTAACTACCGACACTCAGTTTTGTCATGCTTATAACAAATCCTCATCTCACAGACTACTACGTCTTCTCACCCACATATCTTGGTGCTAAAGCATGCTAAGAGTGCTGAAACTTTTCCTTTGTTTAACATCTAATTGCCAAATAGTTTCCTTTTTTTGAAGAAAAAAATGGCCAAACCTAACCATTTAAATTGGCAATATATGCAAACAGTACCACAAGAAAAGAAAGAAAATTGTTGATACACTCTTTTTTAATACAAATTTAGTGTCTTAAAAATACAAAACTTACTGCAATTGTATGTTTTTAAGGGTACCTAAATACATTTTAGCTAAATAGATTACAAGAAAGCAAAAAATCGATAAAAATAATGTCACGAGACGAACTTAACGACTTTGATGACTGCTGCCACTCAACTGATCATTTTGAAACACTACAAGCTATACCCAAATACTCCATCTACAGCCATTTGAAGGTACTAGGATGCAGGAGGCTCCTAGATTAGATAATAGAGAGCAAAAGCGATTACAAAAAATGCACTCACCTCAAAGTCAGTAATCAAGGAACATTTATTCCTATTAAAAAACATAGTCATTATAAATTTGATATTTTAAATTGGTTAGGATAAGGAGTGAATCTAAGAACTTTTCAAGACTTTTGATGATGTTTCTGAGAAGCAGGTGCAATAATAATTTTAATAACCACAATTAATCCTTTTATTATTCACTTCATCACTTTTATTGACAAAATCATTCATTAAATAATCTTGTAAAGAAATTATTATTATAGTAAAATTACATATCTACTGCCATGCAAAACTGGGAAATTTCTATGATGATGGTTCTGGCTGCCGGTGGGGTTCCATCCTCGTAAACCCCCTTTATATCCATCACTGCTTAGGATTGAGCTTGATATTTGGGTGTTCTCAAATTTCAATGTGAAAATTTTATCTTTCTTGACTGGGGAATTAGAAGTGATAATGGATTGGCTTGAAAATTTTACCTAAGAACTGTATTTTACAGGCATTTACAATGAATACAATTATTTTCCTGTTAATAAATCTTTCATTCAGGTTGCCTATTTTATTAAACTTATAAGATGTGATTATTTCCTCACTTGTTTGTTATTGCTTAAACAGTTGAGAAAATGAGACTACAGTTTATAGTTAGTGACTCTTTATCAGGGCTGTCCATTTCCATGTGATGGTCATAGAAAAACCATATATACACAGGCCATAATACTAGAGTCAATCATAATAACTTGGTTACTTGTGACGGATGCACTTCAGCAATCTATAAGTTTATGCTCTGTGGTTCACGTGGTCAACAGACTTTGTCAATAATTACAGGTAATTTGTTAAAAGATTTTTCCAGTTCTGTTCTGGTTTTCTAAAGAATAACAAACACTTTGTAATCATTTATTACTTTTTATTCATGAGTAAATATTGCAATCATTAATTTTTAAGGCACGCTATCTCAGGGCAATGCGCCCTTTGGGCGATTCCCCGCTCGCTCAATCACCCACTTCAGGGGATGACTAGCGCTTGACCTTTGTATCTCATGTTAGTATATAAGCGCGGGTCATCCCTGAGGCTGGGCGGTGTTTCCTCGCGACTCCTCTGTCAGTAGGATCGGCTGTGTTAGCGTCAACCTTGACCGGCTAGCCCTTCCTACGGGACTAGGATCGCCCGCCCCTCCGCGGTGTTTCCTCGCGACTCCTCTGTCAGTAGGATTGGCTGTGTTAGCGTCAACCTTGACCGGCTAGCCCTTCCTTATGGGACTAGGATCGCCCGCCCCTCCGCGGTCCCTCGTTCGTTGGTCCAGCTACGTTTCTGTCAAACCTCGACCGGCTAGTCCGCCTTCGCGGGCTACGTTTGCATCGGAACTGACTGGCTAGCAGCTCCTACGAGACCAGGGTCACCAAGGCACCCCGCGCCACCTCCCCCTTGCAGGATTTAGCCGAGTAAGCATGTTGGGTATTACTGATCACCTGTTGTACTCTATGTAACGTTTGGGTATTACTGATCTCCATTCGTATCCTATGTAACGCTTGGCAATATATTCCTTCTCGCACTAAAACGTCTTACAATTACTCGACACTCCCTATGTCACTACGACAGGAGGATACTAATGTTTAGGCACTTCTAGATGAGCAGGAGATTCGAAATTTTTTTCTTAGGTAGGATTTTGTGTAAAACCGAATAGAAAAAACGAAAATCTTGAAAAAGTACAACAATGCGGACGCTAAAAATTTGAATCGTTTAAACAAAATTTCAAGGTTTATGTATTTTCGCATGTGCTACGGAGTTAAAAAATTTTTATAAGTAGAATTTGTAAAAAAAAAAAACGAAATAAAATTATACAAATTTTTATTTTTTATTTTGTTTGGCAGTTAAAAACTTAAAGTTTAAACAAATAGATAACTGTTTAGACATTACGGGATGAGCTAGGAAGCTGAAATTTTCAAGTTATGTACAGAGTAGTGCATTTGCACAAATAAACATTTGAATCTCTTCATAAACATATTGCGGCGGCCGTTAAAAATGTTTAAAATTTAAACAATTAGAAAAATATTATTTAACTTCTAGAAGTACTACAACTTTAAAATTTGGCAGAAATGTGTAGCATTAGTACCCCATGATGAAGAAAGTATAAAATTCTTAAAATTGCAAGGTTTTGGGGTTGTTTTAATCTGTTACTTTTACATAATGGAAAAACAAAAATCACTCCGGAGGTGAAATATTTAGAATTAAAAAAATATTTGTAATGATAAAATATGAAAAATGAATGTTTTTTTCTATTGAGATGATATGATTGCAGAATGCAAGCACCAACTACTAGTGTGTGTGTGTTTGTGTGTGTATATATATATATATATATATATATATATATATATATATATATATATATATATATACATATGTATATATTTTTGGGTTGGTTTAGATATATTTGCCAACTTATGAAAAAGGTTACATATATATATATATATATATATATATATATATATATATATATATACTAGTTGTTGGTGCTTACACACTGCAAGCATTTCATATAACCTTGAAAAAACATTCATTTTTCAAACAGACATTTCATCATTACAAATATTCTTTTAATTCTTAAGATTTCACCTCCGCAGCGATTTCCGTTTTCCCACATGTAAAAAAAATAGTTTAAAACAATCCCAAAATGTTGCAATTTTAAATATTTTACACTTTCTTCATTATAAGGTTCTAATACTACACATTTTAGCCATATTTTGAAGTTGTAGCACTTCTAGAAGTAAAATAATATTTTTCTAATTGTTTAAATTTAAATAACGGGCGCCGCAATTCATATATGGTAAAATTGAAATGTTTATTTGTGCAAATTCACTACTCTGTAAATAATTTGAAAATTTCAGCTTCCTAGCTCATCCCATAGTACCTAAACTGTTATCTATTTGTTTAAACTTTAAGAATTTTTAACTGCCAAACAAATTTAAATATCAAAATTTGTATAATATTTATTGCAGTAACATTAGACAATAGCCAAGAAGCAGAAGGTATAGTGATAGATCTAACGAAAGCATTTGATGTAGTCCCTTATGATTTACTCTTGACTAAGGTTTATGCTCTAGGAATAGATATGAGGGTAGTGCGATGGATAGAAACCTTTCTAGCAGATAGAAAACAAAGGGTTAGGATAGGAGATAGTTTATCCGATGAAATAGATGTCACCTCAGGTGTCCCTCAGGGAAGCGTTTTAGGACCGTTATTATTCTTAATCTACATAAATGATTTACCAAGTCAAATATCCTCAAAAGTAAGACTTTTCGCAGACGACTGCATCATTTATAGAGTAATTAAAGATGAAAATGACAGAGGTTTACTGCAGAGGGACATAGATAAGCTGATGTCTTGGGTATGTTCCAATAAAATGAAAATAAACGTTAAGAAAAGCAAGCATATTCTATTCTCTATGAAAAGTGAAAAGAGTAATTTTCCTTACTATATGGAAGGGATACAAATACCAAAGGTTGATAATATAAAATATCTTGGAATACATATTACGAAAGATTTAGCATGGGGTCTTCAGGCAGAATGTATAGTTTCAAAGGGTTTCAAGGCACTTAACTTTGTTATGAGAAATTTAAAACATAGCAGTAGGAAAGCTAAAGAATTAGCATACAAAACAATAGTAAGGCCTATATTGGAATATTCTTCAGGAGTCTGGGATCCTCATGACAGAATACATATTAATAAATTGGAAAAGGTTCAGCGAAAGGCAGCCAGGTTTGTTATGGGTCGTTTTGGAAGAGAGTGGCGTGGCACTGACATGTATGTTTTATTTAATTGTTAATAAATAAAGTGGATACAGTCATACAGTACCACAATGCTGTACAGAAACTTCTAGTGGAGACACTGCCATTGTTGCGGAAAGTCACCATCTACCAACAGGTCCTGGGGGATGAATCACTTCTGTGGCCGGACCACACCATCTGATAGGTCCTGGGAGGTATGGTCCACATCATCAATGTGACCATGTCTTTCAAGAATGACCTCTTAGCACTCCATGCATCAAGGGCCGTCAAGATGGAAAAATACAATGGCCTGGCAGAGAGGGTGTGGAGATGGCTGCCGTGCGTTGTTCCTGAGACATATATGTGAAGCATGTCACGGGACAACGCCTATTCGACCGGTGAGAGTGAATATATAAAAAAAAGGACTAGTAGATTGATATCCCCCAAGAATGATTGGGGGATCGGCCATTGTATGGCAATGAATTATAATTTTTTTTACTTAATTATAATAAATAAGGTGGATACAGTGCCACAATGCCGTACAGAAACTCCTAGTGGAGGCACTGCCATCGTCGTGGAAGGTCTCCATCTACCAACGGGTCCAGGGGGACGAATCACTCCTGCAGCCGGACCTCATCATCCGAGAGGCCCCGGGAGGTATGGTCCACATCATCGATGTGACCGTGCCTTTCAAGAACCGCCTCTTAGCACTCCATGCATCAAGGGCCGTCATGATGGAAAAATATGATGTATTAGTATCCTAGATCCTAGTCCCGTAGGAAGGGCTAGCCGGTCAAGGTTGACGCTAACACAGCCGATCCTACTGACAGAGGAGTCGCGAGGAAACACCGCCCAGCCTCAGGGATGACCCGCGCTTATATACTAACATGAGATACAAAGGTCAAGCGCTAGTCATCCCCTGAAGTGGGTGATTGAGCGAGCGGGGAATCACCCAAAGGGCGCATTGCCCTGAGATAGCGTGCCTTAAGGGCCTGATTCACCCATAGAGTAAATAATGAGTGTGGCGCTGCGGCTGACTATATGATGTCTTTCGGCATCCTTACAACATCACCCTGGCGACAGTTGAGACCCCGGGGGTAGAAATAAAATAATAATAACCTGAATTCCACTCGCTCACTTCCTAGGGATGGGTACAGGATATAGCCGATTTTACATAATAATCTTAATTCAACCTCGGAAACAACGGTGCATGTACAGGAGCTATGCACGTTGTAGAATCTTGAGCACATTGTGGAATGTTATAAACAGCAATTGGGCTATTTGCCAGACTCGGCGGTACATTTTGAGTGCTGACGATTTGCAATGGTACATCTGCAGGCATAGCAGGCTTCTTAAATTTGTAGTACAACAGTGAAACAATACGACAAAGTAATATTACAAAGATAGCAATGATTGATATATCAAAATAATGAATTTTCTTTAAGCTCCAGTCAACTGGTGACAACAACTTAACATTACGTTCTATTTCAGACATGGAAATTGTCGGTACGTTATGGGTATCAAGCTGTTCGATCGACGTAAGAATATGCCTTAGATCGTTGGAACCGTTTGCTATGTCAAGATATGTTGAGTCAATTATATTTACATCGAATTTTTCAAGAGTTTCCAGAGGCACTTCAACGTCGATGGAAGAGCTGCTTCTGAAAACATTTGTTATTCCGAGCAGGTAATTTGTATCGTTGTATGCTGAGCAACCTGGAGGTATTTCCAAACTCCCTTGACCAGCTATACTTAAGCGTGAATATTTCTGTAGGCAAACGATATTAAGTGTGGTTTCCTTGCTTACGCTGTAGAACCATCGGCCAGGCGTTTCGCCCTTGATGTAGATGGTGCAAGGGGATTTAGCAAGATGTGTATCGTAATTATGTTTGATGTAATCGCTGTTATTCAGGAACACGGCTATATTGCAGGAGCTAGTTGCATCGGTAAGGATGGGGTAGGTAGGAGGACAAACGTATATGTCGCCTTTGATACAGTTCTGTGAGTACTCGTTAGGGAGTAAGACAAAGCCATTACGTCTAGCCGTCACCGCTAGGTAGGGCGAGTCTGGTTTCAGGAGCACGGCATGGTGATCTTGAGCTGTAGCTGATGGAAAGGAGTACGCCTTAAGTACTTTGAAACTCCTCTCATTGTGAGAAAGTGGTAATATTACTAGCAACATTAAGGTCCCTGATTGCCGTAATACTCTCACTCGGGCGATGCCATAGACAGGTATTACATCGCTATTTTCATAGCCAACAAATGTCAGCTCAGAGGTAAGGGTTGGTAAGGCGTTCTGAATGATGCCTTTAAGGTGAGTGGGTGATAGGGTGGAAGGGGTTAATGTGCCTAGCTCCGCTGACATAACAGTATTACTTAATCGATTTAGTTCATGGACCAGTTGAGAAATATGCCGAGAGAGAGAAGTAAAGCTTATATGTAGAACACTGAAAAGTTTATCCGCAAGGTTTGTGTTAGAAATAGCATGGGAAAGTTCGTTGTTGCTATAATTTAAGGTTTGCTGCAAGGCTTGAAGAGCCTTATATGTTTGCGAAAGCATTTTGTCATGTCTTTTTAAGGTATTTGACGTGTTTGCCAGAAACATATATCTAGAATTTAAAGATTGTCTAGTCTGGTTTGTGAGTTTGGAAATTTCTTTTGACAACATCTTAACCTGATCATCAGTCGCGGTTCCTGCCAGAAAATGCAACCCATAGCCTACCACATCAAATAATCCTCTATTTACACGACTACGATTTGAAATATACATTAGATTGTTAAAATCATCATTTAAACTAGAAATTCCATAGTGTAAATTATGCTCATACACTCGTGACATATTATGTAAATTGAGCACGACATTTGATACAGCTTGTGCTGCAACTCTTGAACTTAATTTACAAAATTCTGAATATTGTTCATTCACTCCACGTATTCCTTGTCCAAAGGTGTCAATGTGTGTCTATATGAACA
Organism: Tanypteryx hageni; assembly: GCA_028673005.1. Lineage (NCBI taxonomy): Eukaryota > Metazoa > Arthropoda > Insecta > Odonata > Petaluridae > Tanypteryx > Tanypteryx hageni. Next base: position 88,462,940 of record CM054120.1, read on the forward strand.
ACCCACTCTCCTGTTGCAAACACAATTTGTCCTTTTGGCACGAATAGAAGTCCTGAGGAGTCCACTGATGGCACCGTTACTGACAGCACAAAAAAGAGCAACATAGTTTTCACAAGGTAGGCCATGGTATCTGGAATAACATTGCACACAATTATTTTATATCACTCACACCAGCTAAAGATTTCTGTCATGGACACTCTGCAAATAGGTCACACAACACAAGGATCACTGCGCACTTTGGTGGAGTCTCTCGAGCTTGGGTTTCCTTTTACGAAGCTTGTTGAGCTCGCGCCGCCTTTGATTGTGGCGTTTTCGACCGATGCTGATGAGGTCATGAAGTGTTGTTCCAGAAGGGGAAGGATCACGCATCATCTTGATGACATGCTCTCCAGAATAGTGGGGAATTATTTTAAGGTCGGCAGGCAGCTTAATGGTAGGAAGTGCCTCCCTTGTAGCTCGAGGGTCCTTGGGCAAGGATGCTTGTAGTCCATCCCCTTTAGGGGGCATTTCTAGTCTCACCCTAGGAGGGTCCAAATTACGTCCCGGCGTGGGTGGTGGTTCGACAGGCGTACCGTCAAAGGGTCGTCGGGTGAATCAGGAACCTGCCCCTTCTGCAGAGTGTGGAACAGTCTCCTGGCACATGAAAGTCTCAACAATTTGCCCGGTGTGGGAGGGCAAGTATTGGGGACCTCGGGACTGCCTCCGTACACCACTAGTGATTGAAGTGGGCTCCCAAAAATGTCTTTTAACCTTTTCAACTCTCTGGAGGAGATGGTTCGTGCCATACTATAATTAGAATATATGCAGCACAGTTATTGAGGGAGTGTCCTCCCTAGTCTAGGTCTTAGGTTGTAACGTGGGTGGGGAGAGTTAGGGGTAGGCACGGAAAGGGAGTTAGGAGGGGGTAGCAACTGTGACTGCAAGGGTGGATCAGATTTATTTGGAAATGGGGAGGAATCGGGTTCTGCTGGTATGGGCTCAGGAATGGGGGGTAGCAATTGATCCGTGCGATCATTATTGAGCAGGATTTTGGAAAGGGTAGGCTCAGGATCAGGGGGTATGGGGACCAAATTCCTGTGATGAGCCGTGAGTATGCGTCCATCCTGAAGATTTCTTATGTCATACATTACCAGGCTCCTGACCTTCACTACTTCGTAGGGACCTAACCAGCGGGAAACCAGTTTCTTGGCTTGCCCCTTTGAGAGCGCCATATTACGTAATAAAACTAACTGACCCAGACCAATTGGAATTAATTTTAGATTTCTATTATACCTATCGTGTTCAGCCTCAGAATTAGTTCTGTTGAACTCCGCAGCTTGTGCGTGAGCCATTTGGAGCCTACGTCGCAGGACATAGTCGTAGGATGGTTCCTCAGAATAAGAAGTGTGAGCTGGTGTTAGAATGTCATCCCACGGCATGTTGAGTTCCCTACCATACATAAGATATGCGGGACTGAACCCCGTCATCCTGTGCTTGCTGTTACGGTAGGCAAATAAAGCAAAATTAAGTTTGTCGTCCCAGTCCTTGTGGTCTTGGGAGACATAGTGTGAAATGACGGCAGCGAAGGTTTGATGGGCCCTTTCTAGTTGACCATTCGCAGCTGGGTTGTAGGGCGACGTAAATATAGTTTTAATTTTCAAAAGTTCACATATGTGGCGCATCAACTGAGAGGTAAAATTGGCACCTCTGTTGGTAAGAAGGTATTTTGGAACACCGTGACGACAGATGATGTTCTCAACAAAGACACGAGCTACAGTGTCCGCGGTCTGATCTGGGATGGGAAAGGCTTCAGGGTATCTTGTGAAATAATCTTGACAAGTCAGTATGAAGCAATTGCCTTTGTCTGACCTGGGTAGAGGGCCAACTATATCGAGCGAAAGTTTTTCTAGGGGGTAAGTTGCTTCTGCTACAGGCTGCAGTGGCACTGATGGTTTTGTCGCTTTCCGTTTCTTGCACTCTAAGCATTGCTGTACATATTTCTGAGTATCTACATAGCACCTATTCCAATTGAATTGTCTCTGTACTAACTCTAGCGTTTTGTCAAACCCCAAGTGTCCTGCTAGTGGGATATCGTGGCAACATCGTAGTATATAATTTCTCATGAGTTTTGGGGTGCATATCGTAAACTGAGGGTCTGGTGTTTTTGTGTGAATTTTGTATAACACATTATCATTATCGTAAAAGTAGCTAGGGTCATGTTTTTTCGCTAGTTCGTGATATGATCGAAGCTCGGGGCAAACTGCTTGCTCTTTGGCAATCCGTTGTTTATCCCACACAGGCTCATATCGCACGTCGTCGTGTAAGGCTGAGACCCTAGGGATGGTTTTGCGGGAGAGCGCATCAGCGTGAGCGATCTCCTTGCCAGGGCGGTATTTAACGTTGAATGAATATTCAGTTAACTCCATAATCCATCTAGCAAGTCTTGGCTTTGGCTCTTTAAGGGTAAGGAGCCAACGAAGGGGTTTGTGGTCGGTATGCAGGGTGAAATGGCGCCCGAGGAGATAGACTCGAAATTTTTTAACCATGTCCACTACGGCTAACCATTCCAGCTCGGTTGCAGAATAGGATTTTTCGGCCTTATGTAACTGTCTACTAGCACCAGCTACCGGATGTTCTCCATCTTCAAATTCCTGAGATAACACGCCACCAGTAGAGAAAGGAGACGCATCGGTCGTCAAAATGAACAGTTTCGAGAAGTCAGGAAATCGTAAGACGGGATGCGATATGAGGGCATTTCGCAAAACTTCGAAGGCTTCCTGCTGTTGAGTGTTCCACGTATACTCCACATTTTTACTTGTCAACTTCGTAAGTGGGCTAGAAATCTTTGCAAAATTCGGCATGAATTTTCGGTAGTAGCCTGCAAGTCCAAGGAAAGACTGTAATTGTCGGACATTTGTTGGTACTGGAAAATTTTTTATTGCCTCTACTTTATCGTCATCAGGCTGAAGACCCCTAGCAGAAATTACATGGCCTAAAAATTTCACGCGTTTTTGGAAGAATCTGCATTTCTGTGGCTTTAGTTTCAAATTCGCCTTCCTAAGTCTTCCGAAGATTTCTCGTAAGCCTGCTACGTGTTCCTCACTCGTTTTGTCGTATCTGAAAATGTCGTCTAAATAAATGGTACACCCTTGGTTTACAATTCCTGATAGAACATTTGTCATCAGCCTCATGAAGGTTGAAGGCGCGTTTGCAAGACCGAAGCTCATCCTATTGCAGTGAAAATGTCCTTCGGGCGTGCTGAACGCGGTATATTCCTTACTTCTTTCATCCATCTCCACCTGCCAATAACCACTACACAAGTCCATGGTGGGAAAAAAATGACGCTCCTCCTAATAGGTCAAACGTTTCGTCCATATTAGGAATAGGGAAAACCTCCGTCTTGGTAATACTGTTCAAGGCTCTGTAATCGATACAGGGTCGGTATGGTATTTGATCGCCGTTCGGGGTTCTCTTTTTCACTAGAATTATAGGCGCAGACCACGGGCTTGTGGAAGGGGATATGATGCCTTGACCTAACATGTCTTGGATAGCTTTGTCCAGAGCGGCTCGCTGAGAATGGGGTACTCGATATGGTCGCTTCTTGATTGGTCTCGAATCGTCAACATCTATAGTATGACTAACAATGTTGGTGCACCCTAAGCGGACGTTGCCATGAATAAAAATATCCACATATTCCCTAATGAGCTGTTTTAGTGGCTCAACAGCCTCGACCGGAGCGTCTTTTAAGTCAAAAAGTGAAAGCAAATCTTCAACAATGGGAGGTTCGGGCCATAACTCTGCGTTGCCTGTATCTATCTCATTCACAAGAGGTACATTTTGGTCGTTGGTGAATAGCTCGACATTGATCCTGTAGTGCTTTTTTAATACTTGAGTACTACCACGTAAATTGCACATAAGTATAGGAACCGTGCCATCTGGTGTCACTGTGGCTATAATTGGAAGAATAGTTATATCTTGGTCGTCCTCAATTACACAGACTTCTTTACCATGCAAGTTATCCAGTTTTGCTTTCGAAAACACAAGCGAAAAAGGAGGTACTGTAATTGACTCTTTAGTAACCGCTACATTCAGACCAATTTCCACATTTGAATAGTGACACACATCTATCTTACAACCGGAATCGGTGGCAGTCTCTTGGACATCGTCAGTATAACTACAAGCACCATTGCTAAAATCAACGACTGACGGCAGGGCATCGGCTTCACCAGACTCTATTATACTCGATCCAAATATGTCTACTATATGCGCGGTCTTTTCTTCAACATAAAAAACTTCCCCATTTTCGCTATCAAATGATGTCAAGTCGTTTGCGACTAAGGCAGAACTATTTTCGTTTACAGTGATGTTGATAAAGGATTTGGGTTCCGTGACTTCTACTTCAAAAGAGATTAAATCTTCAGTGCAATCTTCATGACTCCTAAAACTATTATTGCTAGACTTCAAATTTGTTTCATGACCTTCGCTTATTTTTATTTGGCGATTGTCAAACGAAATACTCCTCCCATAACGGATCATGAAGTCAAGGCCAAGAATTCCATCATAATTTGTATGATCGAGATTTACTATCAGGGCATCATGCGGGTATGGACTACAGTCTATAAAAAATGGAACGTAGCACTGACCGATGATTGGTAAGGCATGACCTGAAGCGCTCCTAACTGGAGAGTGATATTCGGAAATTTTGAGTTTACCGAATGGAAAATTCTTACTGCTAACGATGGTTACGGCTGCTCCAGTATCGACAAGAAAGTTATATTGTACTCCTAATATACGAACTGAGACAGTCAAACCGGCTTCAGGTGTTACTGCCAGAATTAATTCATTCCCGACCGGTTGGCCGGGATCGGGCCGTTTCCCGAATTGTGGGGAATTAGACGAGTAGGACAATTAATAGGTCGATGCCCGTTCTGTTTACACACACCGCAGAGCATGAGAGGACAGTCCTTGGAGATATGTGTAGCATCACTGCAATTGAAACATTCGCGAGATTGGCTCTTCTCTTTGAAACGACAGAAGCGGGCAAAATGTCCGGTTTTCCCACAGTTATAGCAGGTACGTATCCCGTTTTGTGTATTTGACACTTGGGTTCGAGCGGCGCGTACGTGCCTTCCTGAAGGAGGGTGTTGAGGGGCTTGTACGGCGTTAAACCACCTTGTGCAATTCAAAAGTGGCTGAGGCATTGGCTGAAAATGAAAATTTTGGGCGTCCTGATTTGTCACATATTGTTGATGCGGCGCGAACTGAGGCAATGTCATGGGTTGGCTCTGAGGGAACGGTTGGGGTGCTAACGCACAAGAGTATTGTAGCGAGTTAATTTCCTGATTCCTGCATGTGTAATTTCTCGCGTTTGCTTCCTCGATGGTGGCATACTCTTCCGCTTCTAGGATGTTTTTGGGGTTACGGACTAAAACAAATCTGCCGACTTCCTCCTTCAACCCAATCAAAAATTGCGCGAGAAGTCTATTATCTGTTATTTTCTTTGTTGCCTTGGAGTTTGAATCGCTACCTGACTGACGTAGTTTATGGGCGATATTCCGCAACCTAGTCGAAACTCAGCGACACTCTCTAGTGGTTTTTGTATGCAGGTGCTGAACATTCTCTCAAGTGTAATTGGGGATACCTTTGAGGAAAATCTCCTTTTAAGATGTGTTGAGAAATTTTCATACGATTCTGTACCGGCAGTACCGTTCAGCCGTAGGCGGGCTAAACCTAATGTCTGAGTTTCACTCCAGCCACTCAGGTGGCTGGTGATTCGAACACTATCCAAAAATTTATCGATTAATATTTCATCGTCCCCACTAAAATTTGGGATAAAATGAATTTGGCTTCCTATTGTGCAGGTTGTACTGCCGGCTGAAAACCGATCGCACCGTTTTGAGGATCAAAACTACTGCCCTGGGGCTGTATAGTGTTTACGGAGGGCGTGAAATTAATTAAACCTTGAGTTTGTACTGGGTGAGACTCCTAAGGTAGGAGAAAATGGCGATCGCACCGTGACGTATCTGTACGCAACCAGTCCATAATGACAGAATTCTTCCGTCGCGTTTCAAAATTTTAAATACATGAAAACATCTTACAAAACTCGACACTTGTAGTGGGGTCAAGTTAGAGTAAAAAAATTAATTAATCATCACGAAAACCGAAAAATGCATAAGAACGTTAATCAGTGACCAACATTAGGGAAACGAAAAAAAAAATTTCCTTTGTTAACTACTTAATATTGCATACCGTGAGAAAAAGAAGAAAATAACAGGAGAATATAAAGAGATTGGTTTAACTGTTTCAATGCTCACAAATGTTTGCCATTTTTACTCGTTAGATTTCTCGACCATTTGAAGGAAGAAAAAAAATGTCGGTTCGTTCGATCCATGCATTACTGCCTTCCGCCGCCTGTTTCCGATAGAATGTCGTGACATCCTTTGATCCGTTTAGCGAATCAATGTGACACCTACGGTTATAGGAATAAACAAAATTTGCGATATCCTCAAAATATTAATTTTATTTAATGTTAGGCCGTCAATCGCGGATTTCTTTAAAGTATACGTCTATACACTCGTCTATCCAAAAAATAAGTTAAATCGGTCATGTAAAATTCCAATTTTTAACATTTAATTGCTGGTCTGCAAAATTTATCGTTGGCCTTTCAAAACTTCAATTCGAGTGCATTTCTTAACGAACATTTCTTACTCCAACTCCATAGACCCCACACCTGACACCAATATGTCGTAGTGACATAGGGAGTGTCGAGTAATCGTAAGATGTTTTAGTGCGAGAAGGAATGTATTGCCAAGCGTTACATAGGATACGAAAGGAGATCAGTAATACCCAAACGTTACATAGAGTACAACAGGTGATCAGTAATACCCAACATGCTTACTCGGCTAAATCCTGCAAGGGGGAGGTGGCGCGGGGTGCCTTGGTGACCCTGGTCTCGTAGGAGCTGCTAGCCAGTCAGTTCCGATGCAAACGTAGCCCGCGAAGGCGGACTAGCCGGTCGAGGTTTGACAGAAACGTAGCTGGACCAACGAACGAGGGACCGCGGAGGGGCGGGCGATCCTAGTCCCATAAGGAAGGGCTAGCCGGTCAAGGTTGACGCTAACACAGCCAATCCTACTGACAGAGGAGTCGCGAGGAAACACCGCGGAGGGGCGGGCGATCCTAGTCCCGTAGGAAGGGCTAGCCGGTCAAGGTTGACGCTAACACAGCCGATCCTACTGACATAGGAGTCGCGAGGAAACACCGCCCAGCCTCAGGGATGACCCGCGCTTATATACTAACATGAGATACAAAGGTCAAGCGCTAGTCATCCCCTGAAGTGGGTGATTGAGCGAGCGGGGAATCACCCAAAGGGCGCATTGCCCTGAGATAGCGTGCCTTAAGGGCCTGATTCACCCATAGAGTAAATAATGAGTGTGGCGCTGCGGCTGACTATATGATGTCTTTCGGCATCCTTACAACACTCCTATCATTATATATAGACGTTTCTTACAGAGGAGGAGGATATAACATACATATAACATAATAGGAGGATACTAATGTTTAGGCACTTCCAGATGAGCTGGAGATTCGAAATTTGAATCTCTCCATAAACATATTGTGGTGGCCGTTAAAAATGTTTAAAATTTAAACAATTGGAAAAATATTATTTCACTTCTAGAAGTACTTCAACTTTAAAATTTGGCAGAAATGTGTAGCATTAGTGCCCCATAATGGAGAAAGTATAAAATTCTTAAAATGGCAAAGTTTTGGTATTGTTTTAGTATATTATTTTTACATAAGTGAAAAACGAAAATCACTCTGGAGGTCAAATATTTAAAATTAAAAAAATATTTGTAATGATGAAATTTGAAAAATGAATGTTTTTTTATGGTGAGATGATATGCTTGCAGAATGCAAGCACCAACTACTAGTATGTTATATCCTCCTCCTCCTCCTCTGTAAGAAACGTCTACATATAATGATATTTGGGTTGGTTTAGATATATTTCATGTAGTCGGCTATCTGTCGATGTCAGGCATATAGGGGATAATCCCCACAATAACTGTTTTCAAAAAAGTTGAAATAACATTAAAGTAAGTTCAGTAGTGTTCTTCCAAAATAAACACCTGAAAAGTATTGTCAAAAACCTTATCTTTTAATTTAAATGAAAGTAAATACATATCACTATTATATAATTCAAGATTTTTTTGGAGAGAATAAAAACATAATTTGTGAATGTCATATTTTATGCATCTAGGATGAATAATATTACATATATTAAGATTGCAATGACTACAAGAATGAAAATATGCCTACACTATTACCTATAAGCTTCAGGTGATTCAATATGCAAAAACGCATGTAAACTGAGCAGCAGCACATCATTTTGGTCCACCTCCCACATAAAAATACAATCTGTGAATGGAGCAAATGAGGAAAAACTGAAGTTGATAATAATAATTTATTTTCACCGTTGGCAAGTACATTGCATGGTTTCATCATATTGATATAAAATTCACACATTATCATCTAAGTACATATTCAAAAACACTATAATAAGTTATTCCCAAAAGTTAATTTTTTAAACTGACTTTTAAACAATTTATGCGGGACATTAACTTAATTGCAGCAGATGGTTTCTTAAATATAATAGCAGCTGCATGGTGAGGTCCATTTTGAGAAAGAGTCAAGTGATATTTATTGAGATGAATGTTATTTTTGGTACGAGTGTGATAATGATGGTAGTCGAGATTTCTTGGGAAGAGGTGAGGATTTTGCTTGACAAAAATGGTGCTGTTAAGAATGTATATGGAAGGAAGAGTTAATATTTGAAGAGACTGAAAAAGGGGCTTACCAGGAGTGCGATATGAGATTCGTAGCATTGCTTTGATAGCCTGTTTTTGTAAGGAGAAAGCTTTTTTAGAGTGGGTTGCATTGCCCCAGAAAATGATGCCATAGGAAAGTTGGGAGTGGATATTTGCATAATAAAGGAGCTTAAGGGTATCAACCGAGGTTATGGGTGCTTATTTTCTGAGTAAGAAAATTGCAATAGCTACTTTTTCATCACAGCCTTAATATATGTAGACCATTCCAGGTCATCACTCTATGAATTTCATTGAGGTGGAGCATTCAAAGCTTGTATTGTTCATTGAAAGTTGGAGGTTAAAGGAAGGCAATGCTATTTTGGTGTGAAATTGTATATAGACAGTTTTAGCGTTGTTCACATCAAGACCATTAGAAGAAAACCACTGAATCATATCTTCTATTGAAGCACTGAATATATTGTGAAGATCAACTGGATTCTTGGAGTAAAGAAGGCATGAGGTATCATCAGCATATAATATAGATTTGCTGTAAGACATGCTATTAGCCAGATCATTAATTGATACAATGAAAAGTAAAGATTCTAATATGGATCCTTGAGGAACACCACATACTACTTTAAGTATTGACTTTGAAGTAATCATACCTTGGGAGAAGCAAGAAGAGTATTTAACAATTTGCCTTCTGTCTGTCAGGAAAGAAATTACCCAGTTTAAGGCATTACCTTTGATATCAAGGTTAATGAGTTTAAGATAACCTAAGTCATGGTTTACACTATCAAATGCTTTTGATAAATCAAAAAAATACCAAGGGTAAGTTCTTTATTGTTTAATGCTTGATAGATTTGATTGAGTAGTTGAAAAGAGACTGATATTGTTGATCTTGCTTTTCTGAACCCATGTTGGTATTCATGAATAAGATGGTTAGATTCAAGAAAGAAAGTAACACATTTATAGAAGATTTTCTCTAGAATTTTAGAAAACACAGGAAGAACAGATATGGGCCTGTAAGTTCTTGCAATCAGAAAGTGGACCTTTTTTAGGAATAGGAAGAACACATGCTAACTTAAGATAAGAAGGAAACTCACCTTAGAAAAGGATTGATTAATAATGTTTGCTAAGGGGCCAGCAATATAGTGGATGACAGCTTTAACCATATGCATAGTGGTATCATCAAAGCCTGAGGACCAGCTGTTGATAAATGAGCTCACAACTTTTATAATTTCACGAGAGTCCATAGGGGTTAAGAACAATGAGTTGGGAAATGGTGCAGGCAGTGAGCGATAAGCTGAAAAAGGAGTTGTAGGGGCTTGGGGAGATTGACAAAATTGTTGATTAAAGTGATAAGCTATTTCACCAGGATTTGAAATGGGTTGTTTATTGAGGAAGATATTTATTTGATTCAGGTTATTTTTTGCAGCTTTGGAGTTGTATTTAATAACATCCCATTCAGACTTGACTGGGTTTTTGGATGAATGAGTCTAGTTTTCATTTATAGTTCTATGATATTGGGATAAGAGAAACATAGTCTTTCAGGTTGGTCTTAAATAGCCACATCTAGAGGAAGAAGTGATGGATAGTAGAACAGAGGAAGTTAGGTATTGCTGTATCAGTCAAAATCATTATGTATGCGGCAAAAAAAGTTGCAGAAGAAAAAAGACTAGCATGCGTATCATTATTAGACATTCATTCCATTTATTATTTATCCCATTATATTAAAATATCATCTTTCACCTAAGTTTAAGTGAGTACTATTGGTAAAGGGTATCTATATGTATGACATGTGTGGCACACTCCGACAGCTTAATTAATATGGCTGCCGAGTTCACACAGTATAAGTCTTGAAGCAATTATTTGTTTTAGATCATCCCTATTTATTTTACAAATTAAGTTTATATAAAATGTTATATTTAACTGTTATCATGCTGTAATATTTTCTGCAAATGTTGCAAGATAGGGAATTAATCATGGCTGGAAATGATGCATGACATGGACCTTTGTAAATGCCTTGGTGAACAAAAAATACTTTTTCTCCTGAAAAAATCATCTAAAAAACTGAGGTGTATCTTATACTTTGCTTCATCTTATATGCCAAAATATATGGTATTTGCCAATTCTGAGACAGCCACTAAAATTTCATCATTCATAACCAAGATAGAAGGAATTGTCAATCAAATATTAGCACCATATTCACTACAATTAATAAAAAGTAAAGTTGAGCATGACATTATGTACATTAGGGTCTCTACTAATGGTAGTATTCATTTATCAACATTTTTTCCAATATTCATACAGTATTTTGATCATCTCACACAGGCTAGTTGAATTGAAATGTTTCAAATGTATCAGCAGAGACTAAAAGTCAGCTTATATTAAATGCATTCAAGACCTATGGATGTACAGAAAAGTGTATTGCATTTGGAATGGAAAACTGCAACACCAATTCTGGGGGTGTAAACAGAAAGGGACAAAACAATGTTATTGTGCTCTTGTCTGTAGAACTTGGGCAATTGATTGGAATTGGATGTACTACCCATATCTTAAATACTTATGTTAAACATGCAATTGATTCCTGGACAATAGACAATGAATCAATTTTGGTAAAAATCAACAGGTAATAATTTTTCAGTGCTCATTGTTAGAACAGAAAGCTTGAAAAAATGTTTTGACTTTGTATCTGTGTATTATAATCAACTTTTAAAACATTCAAATGTGAGGTGATTGTCACATTGAAAGAATTCTGAAAATGTATGAGCCATTAAAATGTTATTTTCCTTCACTTGCAAAAGCTCCTACTATGTTAAAAGTATTTTTTGAAAATCCATTTAATGAAGACTAGTTATTATTTTGCATTCTTTAGTTTGTGTGTTTCATTCAAATGTAAAATACATGGAAAGAGAAAAATTGAACAAGGTACACCGGGGTAAGTAGAACCTCAAATTTGAATAGTTGAACTTTGATTGGTCATTACTCAGTGTATTGAAATTCGATTTTGTTCAAACTTCATATGCTGGGTCGAAAACACATCAACCAACTGTGGGTAAAATATATGGAACGAATGTTTCATAGTTTCCAGTCAGGAACACAGAATATTTTTTATGAGCTTACCCAATAGTATGGGGCAAGTGGATCCTAAGGCTAGTTTCTGCACTTGAAGGCATGAAAATGTCAATTGGGCAAGTGGTAATAAGTAAATATTGAAAAAAGAACTTTGTTATTTCCACAAAATTTAATTTAAAAACAACCGGTTTCACTATGATCGTAGCATCATCAGGTGATAAAATATAAAAATCGTTCCATATATATATATATATATATATACATACATAGAGTAAAATGAGGGGGGGAGAGGGAGACAGGAGGGGTTACAAAGAAAATGAATATAAGGTAATTGAATAAGCGGTTGGGAAAAGGAAGGGGTGGGAAAGGAAGGCAAAAGCAACATAGTAGCAAAATGTTACAAAAACTTGTTAAAAGGGCCAAAGACAACAATGTTGATACAAAGTATTTATAAAATATTCAGTAAGCTAAATAGAAGAGAATGATTGTGGAAAAGGTATTCATTTAAGAGGAGCAAGTCTTCACAAATAATTATCTCTAGCTGTTCAAGAGCATCCAATTTGTGACCTTTAATTTCAAAGTGAAGGAATTTAGGGTTGAAGGAACTATGATGATTGAGGTTTAAAAGATGTTTCGCAAATTGAGAATTCAAATTATTTAAATGGAAGTATCGCTTATGTTCCTTAATCCTCTTGTCAAAACTCCTCCCCATTTGGCTGATGTAGACTGCTCCTCAATCATCACACGCAAGTTTATATACACCACTTCTTAATGACAACTGTATCGGGTCTTTAGCATTAAGGAATAATTTGAAAAAAGTAATAATTAAGTTTGTATTCTGACACAAAAGAAAATTTATTTTTGGTTATTTTTTTACACTTTTAATTGATATTGTATGAATCAAAGGAGACGTCAAAATTTATTTTGCCTTGCCTGTCGATAGCTGGTGGTGGTAGGTATATAAAAAGTTCTTCTTGCTTAATGATGCTTTTGTCCTTGATGATGGACCAATGAAATGTTGACGTTGAACCACTTCTTCGGCAAAATTTTGCTTCCAGACATGGTTCCGCTCAGTGAGCTGTCTGACGTACATTTTAATTTTTTTATTAAGACAAAATTTTGCAATAATCCAACCCTCACTGTTGACACATCTCTGTCCATAAGATCAATGAAATTATTTTCTTTGCTTATTTCTCTAAACTCATCTTCCAGTTCAAACTCGTCCGAGTCATTTACTAATTCTTCTGGATTTTCTTCATCACTACTCTCCTTCTCACTCAATATTCTCTTCTTCATTTTATTTGCTTGCTTCATGTTCTTTTTATTCTCATTTTCTTTTAGTTTCGCAGTTGCATCTGCTGAGGTTATAACTTTGGCACCTTTGCAAATTATTTTTTTTGCATGAGTTGACTTTGATGCTTGCTTCAATTGTTCCAAAAGTAATTCTTCGAATGATGTCTTTCAGAGAATTGCTGTTGGAACCTGTGAAGTAGGATCATCTGTAGATGTTGACGGAAGAGCTGTGGGAGATTCTGCTGGAGGCGTTGTTGATGGCAGACGACCTGCAGCCTCTTGGCCTTGTTGAAAACTAGACCATCTTCTGTATGCTTGTGGTTCGTAGCTCTCTGTTGGAATTACTGTAATGCAAAATGGAAAAATTCTAGCTTTATCATATCCATTTTTAATAATAACAGGACGGTTTTCCGACTTCCCTTTGGTATTTTTTATTTATTACTGAAAACCCTTTACTAATCGTTAGGCAAGCAAGGACCCGACCTGGTATTTCGATACTTTTGGTGACCATATGCGGAAATGGATGAGGGTAAACGGGAAAACCAAAACGTCCTCCACACGCATGCCGAGACGTTTCTCTCTTGGTCTCCACTCTGTTCTTGAAAATGGTCGCGATGGGCTAACAGGGACCCACCATTTAGGAAAGAGTATACACCATATTCATCCTTGTTCACTTTTAACGGAGGTCTTGAGGGTTAGTTGCACCAATAAATCTCTAAATGATTCTCTCCAACTAAAAAACCGTCCCTTTCAGTGAGGTTGGTCTCCTAAATCCCCATAATTGTCACCGTTTTAGTTCAGCAAAGGCTAACTACTAAATTAAATGGAATTAAAGTATATCTACCAACTTACAATTAGACTACAATGTTTTAGTAAGTGTAAAACCTAAGTAAAGCATAGAATCAACAAATTATAATCTATTCCAGATTTAATAAAGTTGTGTACTAACTTAAAATGGACTAAACTCAAGATTAAATATTAGACACGATCATCAAATGAAACTCCAATATATTTATCATCTACATAATTTCAGTTAATATTGTATCGCAAGACTTTCGTTTAAACAGTAGCTGCAGTTAATACCTATAGCGTGCTGTACATATTAAAGCTTACTGTACCGTTCAATTTCTTATTTTTAACAATAATTTAGTGAAACTTCAACATAATTATGAAAGTTTGTTTACTAACTATATATTGTTGTTAGTAACCATCTCAATTATGTGAACAAAGTGTCACCGCACCTTGTGTAATAAGGGATGAATTACCTCACTGTATATATGTTCACTGTTTCAATCACCTACTGAACCTTGTAATCGTCCATATTTGCAAACAGGTAAAACATGTAGACTCCTTTTTCTCTACATTGGAATAATTGTATATATTTTTTTCTGGGTCAGCTATTCATTCCTGGTTTATAAAACTATAGAAAGATATGTACCCGAATAGCGAATTACGAGAACTAAAACGAATTTGTTATACCCGGTGGACAGCCCAGGTATCTGCATGTTCAGCTTTGAAAAATACTTTCGAGGCCATATTAGTTTTATTAAATATTATTGCAAAGCAGGTGAACGGAGAATAGAAGCCAGCCGTTTGCTTAATGGAATTGATTTTCAATTTCTATTTTTAGAAGGCATACGTAGCTTAAATCCGCTGTATGAAAACTTTCTAAATTTCGAACAAATAAAACCTTTTGCTTTAAATTATGGAATTGATATTGAGAATTTGAAGGTCGAATTACAAATTTTGCCACAAACTATTAAAAGGTATGAGTCTGAAAATAAAACTAAAATTACATGTTTCAATTATTAGGAATGATAAGCAAGTTCAAAGTAGCTTTTTACGAATTTCACAAATTATGTACAATAGCTGTAACGTTACCAGTATCAACTGCAGCATGTGAGAGATCGTTTTCACGTTTGAGGAGAATTAAAACTTTTATTAGAAATAAAATTGCCAACAAACATCTATCGCATTTAGCTGTACTGCACATTGAAAAGGAAATTACTAAATCGATTGATTTAGACATAATTGTGGAAATATTTTCACAAAAAACTGGAGGTAGATGGGTTCAGCTGCTAAAATAAAAATATTTTACTGTTTTAATTTATATATTTATAGTATACAGACAATTAAATATAGATTATATATTATAGTTATAATTTATTTAGATAATTGGTTGCTTATTTTCATTACTTGTGTTATTATAATTGTTATAAAAACGTCTGTAATATGCCTGAAACACTGTACTAATTTATAATAGAAATAGCAATGTTTGTCAAAATTAAAAAAAATTTTGTTCTAATTTGCAAAATAAGAAACGTAATTTTAATTATAACAGCAGAACACAACCCATTATATGGAAAATATCATTCTTAAAATGATACAAAAAATGTATTTAAAATTATCACTCAAAATTAACATAATTTTTATGAATAAAAGCAAACAGTTAATAAACATCAGTATTATAAACTAAAGAGGTAGGAAAAAAGTTTACTGATAATATAAGCAAAGGATTGGTACAAAAATACAGGTCTAGCCTAATAGTTATATTAAATTTTTCATATTTTTGTGTGCCCCAAATATTTTTGGCTTGTATGTTGGCCCCCCCACAGTTAGGGGGCTAGCTATGTCCCTGGTTGTTTCTTCCAAACATACATATGCACCATTCCTGCAATAAATGTTACAAGCCAGTATTTAAAAAATCCAGGGACAAAAAAAATCAATGACATAATCAAGATTTGAGCAGACATATGAATGGGGCAAGTGGAACCTAACAACGGTTACACTTCCCACATGGGAATTTTATTTGGGGCAAGTGGAAGTTTCACATTAAATGTGGTTAGTGAGTCATTGATTAACAGAATTAGCAAAATTTTTTCCAATAAGTTTCAAAGCAGGATTGAATCAACATTCTACATGTCAATTAAATGGATGCATGAATGGTTTAAGAGAAATTGTATACAAATTTATGAGAATGCTTTAGAATATCTACAACTATGGACCACTCAATTCTTAGATTATCAAGTTTTTGAATGGATGGAATCAAAAAGTATCCCACAGTGAGTAGATATAACAAATCCTTTGGAATGCATGTTAACCGAAACTGTTAATAGATGAGTCTAAATCCTTCAATCAGTTGAATAATTTGAAAGCCTCTCTGTCAGGCAAGGCATCATGTAAAGAGTTTGAGGAAAAGTTAACATATGAAAAATGGTTTGATTTTTTAAAATGTTTGTAATTCAGAAGAGAACTCCTGAAGATTGGCCAGTTTCTCTTTGCTATTCCAGCTCACAATGCAAACCTTGAAAGTAATTTAAGAGATGCGGTAGTATAGGTGGAAGAATAAATTAAAAACAATGATTTAAGTAAGGAAAACGTAGATTAGAATATAAAATAGTACTTGATTTAAGCACAATTAAAATTTAAAAATCTTTCAGAAATATGAATCCAGGGAATAGGAGCCGGGAGATATCTAGTGGACTTGTTGCTTAGGCTATTCTTAACTACCACCAGTACAAAGGAGAAATTCTAATAGAATCAGAAGTGCTAAAAATTTGTGAGATTTACAAGATAATTATTTTGGTAGAAATTTCAACCTGATTAGGATGCAAAAAGAAACAAAAGCGATTGAGTTGATATAAAGCGAAAAATCACTTTTCTAGACACGTAATAAGCAACGCTTATGATAACATTTTGACAATGAGTCTATCTTTGGAAGTGGGGGGAAGGTGAAAATTACACATATTAGTGGGAAATAGATACTTCTTGTCACCAGAATTTCCATGAATTGATTTTACGCTATACATTAGATACTCCGAAAGGTTTTTACTAAAAAAATAAATCACATAAAATAGGTTTAAATTATTTACATTAAATAATAAATGACGCCTACGTCAATAAATTTGATAGCGATTTGCTTTATCGCCTTGCCCATCCCGTCGAATGAAGAAGTTTTCTCTTCTTCCTTCGGTCTATCTTACGATTTGGAAAGTATTTTAATGAATTGCGGAAATTGTATCAAGTCGTCTACAAGAAAATTTATCGACCCATTTAAATACATCGCGTTCAAAAGAATCACAATTATTTGAAGGCGGCTTATACAGACGAGTTCTCTATTTCTTAAAACAATATTTTACAGGCAAATAAGTCATAAAACACGTTAAATAATTTACAATTACTATAATGAAGATGAAAACAAAAATAATTTACGAGCGAGTTTCTTTTGTTCGCATGCATCATAACGAATTAAAGTATTTTAAACGTTGTTAATACGAAATATAGAATAAAACAATTAAACGCGCATAATATGTAACAAATACTAACATTAAATTACATTACATCTTCGTTCAAAACTTTCTATCGTCGACTTCAGTCGACTCATGGATAAAAGAGGGGTCGATATACAACGATCTATCGAAGAGTCCGATTGATAGAGTGAAGTTGAAATTTTGTAGTGGCTTTGTTGGCAAAATTTAAAATTATAGGTATCTATTCTTTGTAATGTCGACCCACGTTTTTTAGATGGATCGAATCATATTGCAGCAAGAAAATTAACCTAAGTGACTTTTTTAGACAGTGCTTATCCTTTAAAAATTTTTCCAAGGAATATTTTATGAACGTTGGTTTTATAGCTTCTCCTAACCAATATGTTTGTGCTAATGACGCTCTATATTAGTGAGGTGGTGATTATTACGGCATATAAGTAAATTGAAATCGGCATATTGTGTTCAACGGGGAACAACACTCCTCTGTAACTATCTTATTACTATAAAGCACATTACACGTAAGTTGACTTTTTGGGGAAATATTTTTGTAATTAGTAATAGTTAACATGTATGTCAGTTTATCTCATTTCCATGGTTTTCTGCTATGGGAAAGGGGATTTATGGCTAAGTTAACTATGTAATAGTTATCGATTTATAATTATTATTTTTTCACGCAATATGATTTCACATATTTGGGTCTCATGGTAGTTTTTTCTACATTCGATAAAATAGACATAAAAATGCCATACCCGGGAAATGGAATATACATCGTTTTGGGAGAGATGTCATTACTTCTTACGACCATGAAAAGAGGAGCAAGGTGGCCTGCTCATTCTCACCAGGTGGAATGGCTTTTGGCTTTTCGCAGTTATTGAATTATTATTGTTATATCCTCCTTCGCCTTACTTTTATGTCTCATCTCTTCTTATGTCTTTCAAGGATGAAGAGCAGGATTCATTGGTCAAAAGTTTCAATGAACTCAAAGATGTTCTTAGTCAAGTAGGTGACCTAATGGAGCTTGAACCAAACAATTTCCTATCACCGTTTTTGGAGGTAATTCGGTCGGAAGAAACTACTGGACCAGTAACTTGTGCTGCTTTAGCTTCAGTTGATAAATTTATATCGTATGGGCTTATAGGTATATATGTCCTCAGTATAACTTTGCAATATATTTTTATCTATAAAAATAATAATGATAAGAGTAATTAGCGTCAGTATTTTTTATCTAAGAAGTTTACATAATGGTAATATTTCCTTGGAGTTTCATTACTTGGCTAACAATGCTTTTAATGATAAAGTCATAATATCAACATGATTACAATATTCCTTTTTCTGTTGTCTCAGGATTTATTGATATGCCGATTGATGTCTTTGGGCTTGGCATGCAATTTATCCTACATTGGTCTTTCATTATGCATCACTTTAATAGCTTCTTTTGGTAAACTATACTCGAAATATAATATGTTTTAGCCTGAAAATAACCAATTCAAGTTTAATTTAGTGTTTCTATTAATTATTGTTCATTATTTTTTTTAAATATTCAGCACCATCAGGTTCTTCAGTAGCATCCACAGTGGAGAATATTGCTGATGCTGTAATGCATGCTCGTTTTGTTGGCACAGATCCTGTTCATGATGCTGTAGTTTTGATGAAAATTTTACAGGTATGTTTGTTTATAATTGGGTTATTTTGGTTCATTTATGAGTGCACCATTTTCTATTTTTTCACTCAAATCATACGAACTATTGTAATTTTTAATTGGCATACACTACATGCAAAGAAATGTATTCTAGAGCTTCATTATTAAATGTCTTATTTTTCTGTAGCTTCCTAGATGTATATGTTGTTGGGAAAGTTTGATTTATTCTGACTAGTATACATTGGAGTTAGTCTATTTTTATATTGTGTCTGTGATGTTTATTGCCTAATTATAGCTAAGTGATTTCTGAATTGAAATGGCAGAAAGCAAATATTGGTAGAAATAAAATATAAGGGCTCTACCATTGCCATTTGGATAATCCTATTAGTATTCATTCATTGTTATTTGGTTTATTTTTGTATAATATCATTATGTCTCTTCTATTACTGCATTCCCACCAACTTGTGAGTTTGCCCCTTACTTCATATTATTTTTCTGCCTTGAGTCCATGGGTGTCCGCTAGGGGGGGGGGGGGGGGGGCAGTTTGCCTCCCTCTGGATCAGGCTCATGTCAAGGGAAAACAACCATTGATGTCAGCTTAGATCAGGGGAATAATGTGGTAATTTTTCTGATGTCAGGCAAGCAGGTAGGTACCCCCTGCTATATGAAACAAACCACTAAAATATTAAGCCCACCTAGCCCAACTGTGGGAGCTTGCCTATCACCTTGCCCTCCCTGGAAAAGTTCCAGCAAACACACATGCTTGAGAGTATCATGTCATTAGGTTTTATCAAGTTTTCTTGAACCTATGCAAATTCTATTGTAACAATTTTTTGCATCAAGGGAGTTGATTTTATGTAGGAAATTAAAATTAAAGCCTTGTGCAATTTGAATTCATCTAGGAATTTTTTCTAACAGCATTACTTCATTATTTAATTTATAAAGAGTATTAATTTGCCTTATGTTTGTGTTATTTGATACACATTTATTGTAGTGATAATACTCAATTAAGGCATATTTTATATTTTTATTAATTATAATTTATTACTGATATTTGATGGATGAACAAAATTAAAGGAATCTGGTGTTTTGAAATGGGTTGACATAATGAGCTAACAATGGAAAACCTATGCTCCTTTATTTATAAATAGCTGATTTTCTTCTTAAATCTGCTGAAAGTGCTCTTGTGCTTTTGTTTAGCATGTGTGTGTGTTATTTTCCTGTCAGAGATTAAATGTTAAGTAGGTGCAGTATTACCTTATGCCTTGAAATCATTAGGTTAAAAGTACAAATTTACCCGATTTTTAACTGCTGTGTGATTTATTCTTTAGCTTCTGAGGACATTGATGCTGTCTCCTATTGGAATAATGCTGTCCAATGAGAGTGTGACTGAAATCTTGCTAAGCTGCTTCAGATTTTGTTTTGAGGATAGACTCTCTGGTTAGTTTATTGATTATATGTGTTATTAAGTTTTAAACTGAAAGGAAGAGCTTCAGAACTACATTTGAGGATATCATTTATTCATAAATATATCATATTCTTCTTTTCATTCAGAACTTTTAAGAAAAACTGCAGAGCATTGCTTGAAGGACATGGTTCAGCTTTTATTCACCAGATTGCCATCATTTTCTGAAGATCCTCGTAATCCTGTTCATATCAAGGTTTGTTCTATTAATGTGAATTTTGTTTGGTTTATACCTTTATATGACATTTTATCTCAATAATTTCATTAATTTTATATTATATGAACTAATGAATCATATGACCAGAACTGCATATTGTGTAACTTGTGTTCTCATTAATAGAAACTCAAAATGAGGGCTGGAGTAATGGATTCATCCAGAGGAAAAAGGAAGAGTAAGAGCTCAAAGAGCAGTTTTAGAGGGAGGTCTCCAAAAAGTGCTGCCAAGTTGGATGAGAGTGGTAAATCTTCAGCTGCTGATGGTAAAGATAAGCAAGATTGCCCATTGAGTCCATCCAATCAAGAAAGTCAAGAAAATCAGGAAGGTCAGATTCTACACTATAAAGCTTTTCATATAATATTTCCAGGAAATAATGAATGCCTAATTTATAAATCTATTAAAAATGAGTGGGTTCGTGTTATTACTGAATACAGTGATAATCTTATCTTCAGTCTATAAGATGCAGGCTGATTATAGGAGTCATTTTTTTGGAAAAAAGTGCATCTTATGTCCTAAAAAATATGGCATCTTGAGGTAGATATTGAAGTCACACCAAATTAAAAATTCTAAATTCCTAAAAGTGCCAAACATGTGACAACTTCTCCAAACTCGGTGGCATGATTCCCTTTTACTCAGTTTGACAATGAATAGTTTCCTACTTAGATGATGCACCAGTAGTAATTCTGAATAGTATCAATCAATTGGGCTTAGTTCAGTGTAATAACACAGTGTCTACTTCCCCCACTCCCATAGTAGAAAACCATAGTGAAGTGTCTACACCTGTTGTTTCTGCCATTTCCTTTGCTGATAGTGTTAAAAAAGCAAGTATTGATCATGCTATCGAAATTATCTCGCAAACTACCCCTCAATCTCTCACAACCAGTGATAACCCAAACACCCTGTGCAATAACTCCCCCACACCCTCTTGTGATGACCAATTATCGTATAGTGAAATCACTACACGCTCGAAAACTGGTGTTACGAAACCTAAAACGAAGTGACTAGGAAACTGCACTGAATCGAGTGAAGTGAAGGGTGGGTCTATTCCTACCACATACTCTGACTTAACTATTTTACATATTAATATCCAATGTTTAAGAAATAAGATACTAGAATTAGAACTGTTAACGAATTTTTATAAGCCTGATATTTTGTGTGTAAATGAACATTGGTTAAAGCCCGTAGAATTAAATTCGATATGTCTTCCAGGTTATTATATTGCTGAAATATTTTTTCGCTCTAAGTTTAAGAATGGTGGTGTTGTAATTTTTTTTAGTTGTAACTTAAGTCATGATCCCATCAACTTCTCATACAAATTCCTAAATGAAGATAAAGTGTTTGAATCTTGTGTTACTAGTGTCACTGTCACTCACTTATCTTTTTAGTCCTATCCATATACCGCTCCCCACTCGGTGATTTCAAGGTGTTCCTAGACAGACTTACCTGCCTTTTGGAATTAATTCATAACTCAATACACAGTCCAAATATTATTATTACTGGTGATTTTAACTGTAATCTTCTTGAAAATTCTAATGCTAAAAATGAGTTTATTGACCTCATTAACTATTAACTTTAACATTAACATTAATGTGAAAATAACGGCCTTTGAGCCTACAAGGATTTCCTCAAAATCCCAAACTTTAATTGACAACATACTTACCAATATCAGTAATATCAACACAAAAGTCATTAGCTCTGATATTTCTGACCATCTCCCTATAATATCTACCATCAAACCTGACTTAACACCAGCAGTCAAATCTTATTATAAACGTGTTTTTTCAGAAAGAAATGTGCGTAAGCTTCAGTCAATGCTCCAATCCGAAACCTGGTCAAATGTTTATAATGCTGTCTCTTTTGATGATAGCTTCCAACAATTTCACAGCTGCTTTCAATATTATTTTAATCTAGTCTTTCCCTTAACACTTACGAAAACCCAATGTAAAGCAAAGAGTAAACCATGGATCTCAAATGAAATACGCAGCTTTTCCTCTTTCCTCAAAGACCTTGCTGTATCGGTCAAACTATCCAATGATGCTGAATTACAGGACCAATACAAAACTCTTAAAAAGCAATATCGGAAACTCCTAGCAACAACAAAAAAAACACAACAATAACAGGATACTTGCAGCGGACAATAAGTCCAAGGCCTCATGGGAAATTATTAATGCAGGCAAAGGAAAATCCCCAGTTCATCCTCTACCAAAAATTAAGGACCCCTCAAATAACTCCCTTCAAAATTATTCAACACTTGCCAATTATTTCAATCAATTTTTCACAATAGATTCCACACCATCTCCAATTTTAAGTACTTATACCGGTTCTCTCCCAAACACTCTTAACTCATTCTTTATTCGACCCTGCCTAGAATCTGAACTAAAATTAATTATTTCTAAATTAGACCAAAAAAATAGTGCTGGCCCTGATGAAATACCAGGAAAAATTATCTTTCGTTGCTATGACTTCATAAAACTTCCTCTTTTATTTCTGATAAATGAATCATTAAAACTTGGTATATTTCCCTCCTCTCTAAAAGTTTCTAAAATAGTTCCCATTTATAAAAACAAAGGATGTACAAATGACATGAATAATTACAGGCCCATAACAATACTGAATATTTTCTCCAAAGTTATTGAAAAAGTCTTTTATAAACAACTAATCTCCTTCCTGGAAAAACACCACCTGCTGTCCACATGTCAGCATGGTTTCAGACAAGGAAGATCAACTACATCAGCAATATATCATGCTATTGACTATATTCTGTCATCACTTGATCGAAAGCAAGAAACCCTAGGCTTATTTTTTGATTTTTCAAAAGCATTTGATCATGTCAATCATAGTCATCTCATGGTTAAACTAGAAAGAATCGGAGTCAGAGGGGTCCCCAATAATTGGATAAGATCCTACCTACAAAACCGTTCCCAAGCTGTAACTCTTAACGTGAAAGGTATAAAATATTCCTCCAACTATAAAACTAACTCATTAGGTGTTCCCCAAGGATCTATTTTGGGGCCTGTCCTATTCTTAATATACATTAACGATCTTGCATTCACTTTTAATGAAATAGAAGGTGCAAAATTGCTTTTATATGCTGATGATACCAACATTATACTTTCTGCCTCATCACGCAACAGCCTTGTACACAACTCAAAACTAGTTAGTCTCCATCTTAGCAACTGGTGTCAAGATAACCTCCTAAATCTTAATGTACAAAAATCCCAAATGATCCATTTCTCACATAGCAAAAAGTCAACAGAAAGTCTGTTAATAAAAATTGATCAAAAATCTATCCAACAAGTCTCTACTAGCAAATTTCTTGGTGTTCACCTAAATGCTAATATCTCTTGGGAATCACACATTGACATTTTATCCCATAAGCTAAGCTCTACATGTTACCTGATTAGGCAACTGAGAGAAACAGTTAGTAGAGACGTCCTCTTGAATCTATATTATGGCACATTCTATTCCCATATCACACACAATATTATCTTCTGGGGTTCTTCATCTCATTCCATCAAAATTTTCAAGATCCAGAAAAGAGCAGTTAGAATCATCTCATGGAAACCATATGACTCTCCTTCAAGGCCCATTTTTATGACTTTGAAGCTTCTTCCCCTCCCATGTATTTATATTCTGTCAGTAGTACTGTTTGTGAAAAATAACTTAAATGATTTCACAGTTAATTCGGACCATCATCACTACCTCACTAGAGGTCAATCTGATTTGCATCTTTATGACTTTGAAGCTTCTTCCCCTCCCATGTATTTATATTCTGTCAGTAGTACTGTTTGTGAAAAATAACTTAAATGATTTCACAGTTAATTCGGACCATCATCACTACCTCACTAGAGGTCAATCTGATTTGCATCTTAATTTAATAAGGACCAAAACCATAAAATTAGGACCTAGAGAAATGGGAATCAGACTTTTTAATAAACTTCCTCCACAACTTAAACTTATCCAAAACTATGATTCCTTTAAGATAAAGGTGAAAAGGTTTTTACAAGGTAATATGTACTATTCTGTTAATGAATATTTAAATGATAGGTCATTGTAATTATGTATGACAGCTAACTTTATATTATCTTATATTATCTTTTTTTATTGCATTTTTTTTACTTTTTTTTACTTTTAGCGTTATTTTACTGTATATTGTCCTATATCATCTGAATGTATGATCCCCGGACCAAGAAATTTGAATTTGAATAGCCAAATTGCAAAAAATTACCAAAAATTCAGCTTTCAACCAAATTTTGGCAGTTTTTTATCACATTTCATCTAACCTGCATCTAGTCTGGTACAGGTCAAATCGCAGCACCATCTAGAGAAGCGCTAATTATATTTATTTTTCTATAGTATTTTAGTATTTTTTCTTAAGCCATTAGTACCTTCCTTGATTATGGAGACAATCTTGGAAATTTCCCTTAAGATTTCCTGGTTATTAAAATTAGCAACACATTTTTGAGATATTTACTTTCATGTTTTCTTTAAAACTTTGACTTGATTTGTCTGAAGATTTCATAATAACATTTGTTAAGCTCTCAGCGCCATCCGATGTGTCATTACCAGGGCTGTGGAGTCAGAGTCAGAGTTTGAATCAATTTTGGGTGGAGTTAGAGTCGGAGTCGGTAGAAATTTACCAACTCGCTTCGCTTCAAAATAAAAACTTTTTTTCATTGTTATATTATAACATTGTTTTATTATAAACTTAATACTTAACTTATTAGACTGGCCCACACTACTAGTGCTGCGCCTGGGTGGAAAGAGGAACTATGTGCCATTGCTTTTGTTAGCGAAGTTATTGTTATTGATTCTGAAATAGCATCTCTCCTCTGAAAAGTTATTTATTATTATTATTTTCGTAGAAACTCATATTCATATTTAGAAGTATTACTTGACCTACTTTTATATTTAAAACAGTGAATTTTACTACAAATTTTGTCCTGCATAAACAGTGGTGGGTAATTTAACAATATAGATAAAATATATCGTAAATATTTCATTTTATACTTATAATTTAAAAATTTTGTCTTTTTTCAGAAAATATTTATAAATTTCATTAACAAATGAAAAAAATATAAATTCAAAATGTCAAAGAAGCTTCCCATGAAGTCAACTGTATTTGAACATTGCACCATAACTCAAGATGGAAAACATTTTGTGTGTCATTGTCATTGTGTGTCCTACGAGAGCTTCCAATCTAAAAAGACATTTACAGCGCTTTCATCCAGAAGTATTCAAAGCTGTGAATGAGAAAGATAACAGTAAAAGCAAGAAACTAATGCCCAACTGCTCCATCCAAGGAAAATATCAGAAATCATCTCAGACATCAGTTGCAAGATATTTTGTCAGCGACAAAGTTACAATAACAATGACCTCAGATACATTCAAAAAACATATCATAGAACTTGTTGCAAAGGATGGTGTTCCTTTATCATTATTTTCAAGTCCAGCTTTTATAGGTCTGAATGGAGAAATGGCTCGCAAACTTGGTGTTTCTCTGGAAAGAAATAGTATTAGAAAACTAGTGATTGAAGAAGTCCTTAAGAGGAACTTAAAAAAAGACTCAAGGGACGCTTTGTATTCCTTAAAATGGATGCCTGCACACGCCACAGAGTGAACTTTTTTGCCGTCAATGTCCGATTTGTTTGTGAGAAGAATGAAATAGTTACCAAGACACTGGTAGTAAAAGACACTGAAGCTCATCATAGCAGTGAGTTTCTCCAGGTCTTAGTGGAAAAGGTTCTGCAAGATTATGAACTTAAAAAAGAACAAGTTCTTTGTATTGTAACTGACAATGCTTCAAATATGATAAGTACAATTAAACTAATGAATGCAGATAATGAAGGTGACCTACAGCTAGAAGAACACTTCAGATTCAGAGAAATAGGAAAGTTTGAAATTGAAGAGCACACTCCTGCCACTGTGGAACAAACTGAAGTTGTTACAGAGCAACAACAACAAAATGATCCTTTAGATGATCTTGTTGAAGCTGCCTCAAAACTTACCCGAATTCATCACATGCGCTGTGTTGTGCACACACAGCAGCTGTCAATAAGAGATAGTCTGCAAGAAGGACATGCTGCTGCTCTGATTGGCAAGGTGAGGAAATTAGTTACTGCTGCCAGAACACCTAAAGTTGATTCCATTTTGAAGAGACGCACCGGAAAAGGGGCAATTATAGATCAAGCCACACGCTGGGGCAGTACCTACTTAATGATCCAGCACTTGCTTGAACTAAAGCCCTTTCTTGTGGACATGGCCAACCCTCAGGTAATGCTAAACGAAGGTCAGTGGACACAGGTGACAGAATTGGAAGAGTTGCTTCATCACCCATTCATAGTGACTCAAAAATTACAAGCTGAGGACTTAACTCCTGGCATTTTCTTAAAGGAGTGGAGGAACTTGATATTTCACCTGACCAAAAGAGTAGGGTTAATTGTAGATGGTATTGCTGCTTCAATGAAACGAAGAGAGACACTATTATTAGAAAATAAGATTTTTTGGCAGCTGTTTATGTAGACCCCATGCACCGAATTCTGTTGGATGATCAGCAGCTGACTAAAGGGAAAGATGCTCTGTTTGAGGTAGCAGTTAGGATGAATGGAATACAGGAATGCCAGGAGGAAAAAGAAGTTGGTGAATTTGCCATGTCTTCCACCTCATCAACTGAGGATGAACTTGATTTTGAAAAATATTTAAATCACAGGGAACGTGCAAAGTGTCGCCGCAAAGAAAAGGATTCCTCCAAACCTAAAGAAAACAAAATGAATAAATTTCAGCTAAATTTCTCACTTGCATTAAAAGAAGTGGAAAATTTTGATCGTTCATCAAAACTAACAGTGCAAGAAGCCATTCCCTTATATCCTGAAATTGTCTGAGATGTTGTCCTGGTGGTTACTGCTTTACCACCAACCCAAGTTAGTGTTGAGAGGTTGTTCTCTGCTCTTAGAATAATTAGATCAGATTTGAGGGCATCCATGAAGGAGGATCTGACTGAGGCTATTCTTTTTCTGAGGACAAATTCTTCATTAACAGTTTATTGTATATTTTCATCTGACAGCATTATTTTGTTCAGGTTATTTGCTCAAATAAATATATTTTGTGGTCTATTTATTCCTAATTTTGTACATATTTTTATTAAAGAATTATCCTGTTTCTTTAATTTATCATTTGTTAATATATCCTATGTTTCTGTAATTAATCACTCTGACTCCGTTTTTAAGGAGTCGGACAGTATAAAAATAAAGGAGTCGGAGGTTTGTGCACCGACTCCACAGCCCTGGTCATTACGTCGAATGAAAACTTTACATGCTGCCGTCCGATGTGTTAGCACATCGAGCGTCATTGCTAGATTTGTTTATTCCACAACTTATCTACATTTATATACACGCTAACTTTCAGTGGTGGTATTTTGTGGGTTTATGGCAGGCCTTCACGGCTACCATAGTGGTCACGGGGCCCACGAAGTCCCCACCGTACATCACCCTGCCAAGCATTCTCCTACTTCTTCCCCACTAGGTTGTTGATTGCAGAAGAATGTATGACAAAATTTATAACATACAGTAAGCATTTATGAAATTGTTCTTGCAATCTTTATCTTATAGAGGCCCACTAGTGAAGGAAAAGGCATAAGACATCTGCAGGTAAACTGTTCCATGTCTCAGTCTCCCTATTCATGAACGGTTCTATTTTGTATTTATGATTTATATGTGTGCAATTCATTTATACAGGTCTGATGATGAAAAATAATTATCCCTAAATAATTTATGTTCAAAACCAACAACTTTTTCACAAAATTCATCACTGTTCCACGTATGGCTGTCTTTTCAACCATTGCTGCCTTTTTTTTGCTTACCCAAATAAACATCCATGTCATAGGTGTAGCCAGAAATGTTTTCTTCTCTTCTTTGTGGCTCATCATCGTCAGCAAAATGCTGGAACCGTAAAATATGCCAATACCTGTCCCTTGTCATGGTTTATCTATAGAAAGGAGTTTCATACATTTCATCATTTGACCAATAATCTCTGATAGTGTTGTGGTCGTTGTGCCCCATAAGTATTGTAAGTGCTAAAAACTTAAGCAATTCTGGTGGAGTAATGTCTTGCTTTTGGGCAGATTTACCATTGGTAATCAATAATTACTGGTAATATTCGTTTGTTAGTATAAGAAGAAGAACATAGTCATTGAAAAACAGACCAAAAAAATCAGTTGAAGAATTACCACTAGAGTTTTGGAACCGGGAATTCCCGGTTCCTGGGAATTTACTCGACATTTCTTATTCTCGTTTCCTGGGAAAATTTTTAATGATTCCCGGGAATGTTCATTTGAAGTTTGTGCAGAGTCAAGCATTTCCAGTATTGCCTTCATAATTGGTTTTTTATATATTTTTCTGAATTTCAGCTTCAATTGTTAAACTATCAAAATTAATGTTGATTTATTTTATTTTATGAATGTTATACCAATAGAATTTCTGATGAATACTAAATATTTTTTAAGTGAATGCTATTTAGTAACTGAGTTATTAGGAGTTTGAGATTAAGGATCAGGTTGCGTTTCTAACTATTAATTCAATTTTAATGGAATGCTAGTACAAAGTCAAAATGGCTTCTCATGCTCATTAATGTCGTTAGTAAATAAAGGTCCAAAAGTAATGGTTGCATGAATCTGAAACTATTTGCTGAAGTGAATAACCTTCCCCTCCTATTCTTCTTCCTTCCCACATCCCTCCTCCGCTAATCGACCAAATTAGTTTCTCTGTCCAAGTAAATTATGCATATCCTAGGGAGATGCCCATTGAAATTCAAGGAAAAAGTTATTTTATGAAATTTCGTGAATAGATGTGACACGAAGCTATTATCCAAATCAATGGTACCTAATTACATAAAACTGGTAACAATGCAAGTCTCTAAGAATGTGTCAAATTCTCTCATTAAAAACTGATCTGTTGATCTATTCGACACATTCAAAAATTAATGGCAGGAAAACAAACTTTTGGCCTTTTTGGCATTCGTTGTCTAAAGTCTTGAACTCCTACTATGATTCTAAGTGATTTTTATATATGCAAATGATTAATGTTCTGCATTCAAATGTATTCCTTCTCGCATATAACACAAGGAATGCTGTTTACATTTGTTGCTATGAAAATTCCTTTCCTTTCCTTCCTTCTGTCTGTCTCTCTCTCTCTCATATAAAAACATTCAAAACACGCTTTCACTCATAAGGAATGAAATTACTATAGAATTTCGAGGTTTAACAATGTAATTAGTTGGCAAGGCAAAATCCCATTAAAATGGCAAGATTTATTAATTAAAAGTTTAACATGAGTAACTTCAAACTGTAGGCGGAAAAAGATGAACAGAATAAGAAATATTATAATTTTTTAAAAATGGTTTAAATCGAAGATTGTAGGTTAATTCTTTCTAATTTAGATCTCGAAAAGAATAAAAGTCTGCACGTCCAAAAGTCGATGTTTACGTGTTATTTTATGGGAACTGGAAATGTTTTCCTTGGAGTCGAACCCAGGGCTTTTTTCGAGTTTTTCTCGTCAATACCTTAAGATATGTAAATCGAGCATTCCTGCCAAATTAAAAAAATATTTTGATCCTTGATCGAGTTATTTGCATTTTTATAGCATTACATAGGGAGCCACAAAAGGACAGAAGAAGGCTCTTATAGAATTTAGATTGTTTTTAAATCTCTTTCAATTTAAATTTCTTTCAATTTTAACTTGAGGGAATTGCAATATAGGATACATTAGTAGTTGGTCTCTTGTTATCTCCATATCGTCAACATCGAGGAAAGATCGGTTGTGCAAGTCAAAGAATATTGAATCTGCTAACAATTTGTCACAAATAATGTATCACATGTCATAGGGATTAATTAAAGACTTATGTATTTACGTTGTATCAATAATAAATGTTTAAATGAAAAATGTTGAATTAAATATAAAAAATGCGAAATCATTCTTATTCCCAGTTCATTTGAAAATCTAATTCCTGTTTCCCAGGAAAAAAAAATATCGCCGGGAACCCAAAACTCTAACTACCACCCCTTCATTTATGTCCAACCCATCTGTTGGTCCAGTGCCGGGGTTCCCAAACTATGTTCCGCGGAACACCGGTGTTCCGCTGAACCTGAATAGGTGTTCCGCGACAATTTGGAAAGGTTTTATACACTGCAATATATTTAAATATCTTCTACTATCTACTTCAAGTAATAAATGAAAAGTAATTTTAAATTTCCTGCCTTTATGTATGTGTGCGCGTGTGTGGGTGTTTTAAGCGAAAGTGGCACTGTGTAAATAATGCCCCGTTCCCACTACCAATGTACGGACCTTTATACCAACCACTCGCGCGTTTCCACGAGTTATAAGTTACCATCGTAACTCAGTGCTGCTCTCCCTAGGCTGCCGGTTGAACTACTAACAAACACACATCTAATCTTGGACATTTTAGTAGAAATGAAGAGCACTTTCCATCTTTGTATATTTGGAAATGTCTTAAAAATGAAATCACAGCTCTCCTCCACTCTTCATCAAAAGACAGTCTTCGGCATCAGTGTATAAATTCGGGAGGGAAAGGTCTGCGGGAAATTTCATAAGTAAGTCCGTGTTGTTTTTTAACCTTAAAATTTGATCGACTTTGAACTGAAATTTTTTGTTGATAAATTTGTCCTTATTACAGTAATTAAATATTATTCAAAAACTACCCATGGATTTTTGGTTAAAAACTGGAACTTCGACAAAAGGAAGGCCAAGAACTTCTACTGATACATCCAATACGTCTATCATTGAAGAAGAAAATGATCGAAAACCCGTGGTTTCTTCAAAATCTAATATTAAAGAACAAGTGTCATCTATGAACAGACCAAAACGGAAGTACGATGAAAGTTATTTAAACTTGGGATTTACGTGTATTGGCAATTCGGATGCTCCTGATGCAATGTGTGTTTTATGTCATAAAATACTCGCAAACAGTTCTTTGGCTCCAGCAAAACTCCGCAGGCACTTCGGAACGATACACAGTGATTATAAAGGAAAAGACATGGAATTTTTTAAGAGACGACGTGACTCACTAGAAAAGTCCAAACTTCAAATGATTACAATGGCTAAAACTGAAAATGAAAATGCAACAGAGGCATCTTATCGCGTGAGCTATCGCATTGCACTTAATGGTGAAGCTCATACGATTGGAGAGACACTCATTAAGCCATGTGCGAAAGACATGGTATCACTTGTTCTTAACGAACAGGCTGCTGAAAAAATAGATGCAATACAAATATCAAATAATACTGTTTCACGACGGATTAAAGATCTTTCTACTAGCATAGAGAAAGAGTTAATTCGTCGTCTTGGACTTTGCAGTGAATATGCATTGCAAATGGATGAATCTACAGATGTCGCAGGACTAGCTGTACTACTAGTATTTGTTCGTTACCCATATGATAAAAGTTTTGAAGAAGATTTACTCATGTGTGGATATTTACATGGACAAACTACAGGAGAAGATATATTTAACCGTATTAATGATTACATTACAAATCAAGAGATAGGTTGGGAGAAGTGTATTGATATTTGTACAGATGGTGCTCGAGCAATGGTAGGAAAGATGAAAGGTGTTGTATCACGCATCCAGAAAGTAGCTACAAGAGCCACCAGCAGTCATTGTATTTTGCATAGGCAAGCACTGGTGACTAAAAAAATTTCCACAAATTTAAAAAATGTTATGGATGAAGCCGTGCAAGTGATTAACTATGTAAAATCAAGACCACTTCAATCCAGATTATTTAAAATTTTGTGCGATGAAATGGGTAGTGGACACAAAGCACTTTTATTACATACTGAAGTGAGATGGCTATCCAGAGAGAAGGCACTATTAAGACTTTATGAACTTCGAAGTGAGGTATTGGTCTTCTTGAAGGCACAAAATAATTCAGTACAAGTACAAAATTTTGTTGAAGTTTTAACAAATCCTTCATGGTTGATAAAACTTGCATATCTGGCAGATATTTTTACTAAGTGTAATGAAGTTAACTTATCATTACAAGGAAAAAGTATTACAGTTTTTAATACAAGAGATAAAATTGCATCTTTTGATAAAAAAATACAATTTTGGATTTCATCGGTTGAATCTAATAATTTTGATTGTTTTCCTGCCTTACATGAATGTTTGAATGAATTAAATTTTAAAGTAGATTACGAAGTTTCCAAGGCATTTTTAGAGCACCTACATAGCTTGAAATCAACTCTTTTGCAATATTTTCCGAAAACTACTAAGGACGATTCCTGGGTTCGGAATCCATTTTCCGTGACAGCTAAACCAGTAGGCTTAAACGCAAGTGACTATGAAAATCTAATTGATTTAATAAGTGACTCTGATTTGAAACAAAAATACAAAGATCTGCCTTTGAATGATTTCTGGGCGAGTTTGTCAGAAGAGTACCCCAATTTATCAAAACAAGCTATTATTGTTTTACTTCCATTTTCTACAACCTATTCATGCGAAGCGGGATTTTCTTATTATGATGCAACGAAGTCAAAGTGCAGGAACAGGCTCGACGCCACACCAGATATTAGAATACAACTTACCAATATTGTGCCTGATATCAAGAAGATATGCAATTCAAGAATTCAAAATCATAAAAGTCATTAAATGCTTTATTTATTCATATTTTTATGTTTACATTATATTATTATAGTTTTATATTTAAAAATAATTACTAAATAAATAATTTGTTTTAATAAAATTTTTTTTTAAATTTTTACAAGTAGAATTACCCAACCTAAAAAATAAGCTAAGTGTTACGTTAAACTTCCCAGGTTTGCGAAGTGTTCCATTGCAGAAAAAGTTTGGGAAACCCTGGTCCAGTGAAAGGATGAAAAATAGCGTTGTAGTTAAGTAAAGGGGGCACCAAGACGATTCTACTTCACTTTCACTAATATTATCACTCTACAGTGAAAACCACTTAACACGAAAACGGATAACACAAAATATTGGTTAACACGAAATGCATGCTCGGTCCATTCCAGAGCCTATGCTTTTCAGTGTATATTTATTTGCTTAACATGAAATGGTTAACACGAAATATCGGTTAACCCAAAAATAATTTTTGGTCCTAATAAACTAAATCGATGGAAATTCTTCTGATAACACGAAATGGCAGTTGAATCAGGGTTTTCTCAACCACCGTTTTCCCAAAACCACCATCCCTGCTGAGATTTCCCATTAACACACCAGTACAGGAAATCCCAATACTTTTCCTACTCATCCTCCTATGCCTTTCTCTGTCATTGACCATAGTCATCAGTAGGGCAACGACTCCCAACTATGCACTTCCGATCGCATGGCAACTCGCATGCAACCATGGAGAGGGCTCACACCACGAGTATCCTTTATTCCGAGCATCGTCGCCGCATTCCTAGAACTGCCGTCCGTGGATGAAAGAAAGAAACGAGTTTGCAAACTCTTCCTCTTATCATAGTTGTTATTGGCGGGGTTCTTCCAATACATACTGGTCATACCTCTTTGGATCCCTATAAATAACATTCTTGAAATCTTTTACCCTCAATTGATTGTGAATTTCTGAGTGAAACCATTGGCGTATTTTAAACGAACCAGTGTACGAAATCTTTCCTATTCATTGAGATAATTTTAAGTTTTAATTTTATATTTTTATAAAAATTAAATAGTCAATATAAAAAATGGCCAATAAAGTCCGTAAGCAAAATGCACTACTGCTAAAAGTGAAAATGCAGCTCTTGGAAGCAGCTGATGCTGGTGATAGATCCAAAACAGAGTTCGGAATTCCAAATTCAACTTTGTTGACAATTATAAAAAATTGCAAAAAATTAACATCTGTTTTCGAGAGAAGCAAGTCTGAACCAGAACGGAAGCATCTACGTACAGCAAAGCAAGAAGATTTGGATGCTGCGCTGCTTGTCTGGTTTAAGCAGGCTAGGGCACAGAATGCTCCCATTTCTGGCCCTGTTATCCCCGATATAATTTTATGCTTTAAAAATGAAAAATTTGCCTTTTGAAAAACATTTAGCATGAAAATCGGTTAACACGAAAAGTTTTTCCGGTCCCATGCATTTCGTGTTAACTGATTTCCACTGTATGTCAGTTGCACATTCAAATTCTTCTTCTGCATCTGAATATGACTGCTAAATCACTTCCCTCTCAATGTCTTCTTCAGTAAGATGAGACACTTTTCATTTTATTTTCACTTACCTAATTCATAGCTTTAATCAAAAGTTTAATTTAAAAAATGGTTAAAATTAAATATAAAAATGTCACTGACAAAAACTAAATTTTAGATAATACTCATGGAAGATAGCAACTGCTCACAAACAGGAGAAGTAAAACTGAGCTCTATATTCTAAAGCCTTGATATAAAAAATGCAAAAATAGCAATGGAAAAAAAGAATGCACCGATACATAACCCAAGTCATGCTATCTCTAAGAAAGGAAACTCGGTATCTCATGAGATGCAGAGACCCACTCTAGGAGGGGCATATGTTGAGCCTTACATTCTTGCTGTGGGATGTATAGTGATTGTGGTAATTCATGAGCTTTCAGTTTCATGACAATTGTTTTCCGTCCATTCTTTGAGTATGCACAAGTTTTACCGTTTCTTCTTCTAATTTGTGAAATCAACATCGTTTGGGTCCATTAAATGATTTTGGAGTTGAATTAGCACCTTTGCACATTTTCCTCCATCACATTATATTTTGGGGGTGGCGGTGTGGTTTGAGTGTTAGCCTTCCATGCAGCGGCCCCAGGTTCAAATCCAGTGGGGGTCAGATTTTTCAACCTGGGATCATCCCATCCCTTATTTGTGTGATTGAGGAGATTGTTCAAGTCAACGCTGCAACCTTCAGAAGGAACATTAAGCAGTTAGTCCCCTTGGTGCTCTTAGTAAAGAGTAGGCTAATGCCGTCACTGGGTTTCCCTCATCCCTTGCGAATGTGTCTGATGTGTAAGGAGTTATGGCTATACTAATCCAAGAGGTTGATTAGCCAGAAATACAAACAAACACATTGTATATCCTCCTGGCCTCGCAATTGTTAGTTTCTGCACCATAATGCACCACCATTAGCTTAAAATTTCTATCAAAACTTGGTCTTATATCTTGTGATACATTCCCTTTTACAGAGGTGCCTTTCTTCTCGACACAATCTGTCATTTCATTCCTAAGGTTTGGGGTAACTTATTTAAAACTGCTAAAAATAATAACTAGTTCTCACTTCACATTAAAACTTGGCGAAGTTTACCAATCATGAGCTTTCATTGAGGTTATACTCTTCAAACTGCAGGTGTACTTGTCGTCTGCCGCTGGCACACCAAACGAAAAATAACAAATATGTTTAAATTGTAAAAAGACACATAAAATGCCAGCAATCTTAGTGTATCCATTTTCAATGCTGTGTGTATCAAATTTCCTACCCAGCTGATTACAAGTTATGAGATAGGTTTGTCAACTCTCCCCTTTCACCAGTACCTACAAGGTGGAAAGCAACTCATTTGAACATTGTGAACTTCAAGAATATGAATAAATGTATTGTATTAAAAAATTAAATGAGATGTATTGTGTATGTATAAATAAATGCATTTTCGTGGACATAGAATTGCCATCGGGTGTTCCATGCTGCATTTAAAACTTTACACTTGATTGTAAGACGATATGTAATTTTTTTGCTGAAATTTTCCTTTCGGGTTAATACCGTAATTTATGTAAATATTTGATGTTATCAAAGTTGTAGAAAATATAATTTTCTATGAGTTTTGTTTGAAGCACTTTTTATAAAACGAATTGTTTAGGAGATATTTTCATTATCTATCTGAATTTGCTAAGTGCGTCACTAAATGATACTTCTGCTTCCTTTGCTTTTTCTAATTGTTGGTTGCAATGCTTGCACTGCCAAGGTTAATTTTAATTGCAATTAAAACTATCCCAATCCCATCTAGCATCATATTTTGTAAACAAATTTTCTTGTAAACATTGACAGCAATCCCAGTGCGGACAATTATAATTTTAATTGCTCATTGATATTTTGTTATCCATAGCAAAAATTACAATTTTGTTTACTTTTTTCACTGAAAATTATTCTGGAATGTAATTGTTGATAATTTTTCTTGAAAATGCTGATATCACGCGCAACTTGTAAGCACTATTGCAATAATACTCTGTGTGGAGAAAGTTATGTGCTGGACATGAGATTTTTTTTCATCTTGAATCCTAACCCCATTTTCCCATGTTTAATGATTACCTTAACAGGGATTCCTGCAACATGGTTTCTTTCTAGAATGCAATCCCTTAGTTGGGAGAAGTTTTACTATATATATTTGGTCAATTTTATTTAGGATTGCTGCTGCCAATAACCTTGGCAAACTGACTTTTACAGCCTTTATTTCTATTAATTTATTATTGCCACTTGTAGAAATGAACTGAAACTTTTAAAACTGTCGCAATATACTCATTAAAGATTTAATTGTTAATAACTGTTCATTTTGATGTTATTTATCTTCATTAAGATGATATGTTATTTTTTTGCTCATTTAGATGTTTTTCAAACTTTTAAAAATATAATTCGGATGGCAAATACATGACACTTGTGTGATTTTACTTGGCATGCATAAGCTTGTATTTTCTGTAAAAATATGAAGTTTTGTTTGAGAAGGAGAAAACTAGTGGCATACAAAAGAAATTCTGTTGATTCACATTGCTTTCTTGCTAAACCACAAAAAAATCATTTGCCATCCCTGGTATAATACCTTAAAATCTTCTTAATATTCTCATTTTAATATTTACCTATTCAGTACATTTTAAATGTACTGTACTTGCTGATCTATAAGATGTACCTAGATTTAAAAAAATATTTCACTTCACACACATTGATGTTATTTATAGAAACAAAAACTAAAAATGCCAAGTTAAATGAAATTTATCCATTGCAAAACTCCATAAGCATTCTGAGAGCACATTAACCTATATAGTTCTATCTATTTACCATAGGTGTGAATGTTTTAAATGAAATGAAAAACCATAAGGCTGCAATTCCTAATTTAAAATTTTTATTATTACTGTGAGCAGTGATATATAATTTTCATCTTTAAATAGTGTTTACAATAATGGTAAAATTTTCTTTCCCTCTATGCTCGGTGAAATTGAATATTTGTAAACAAAAGGCAATAAGATGAGGAAGTATAAACACAACTTACTATTTTGGTTGGTTAATAATTTTTTATTCCAAAGTCAGAAATATTAAGTATATCATTAAAATTCTTTTCACAGGTTTAATTGTAGAAGAATCATCATCTCCTGTTGAAAATTATGTCCAAAATTCAGAAATCACTTCACCCTCTTCACTTGACAATGTTGTAGATACACAGTCTTCCATAGCCTCAAAAGCAGATTGCCCGGAAAATGATAATCCAGAGAAAGTTCCAGGAAATGATGATGAATGGACTTCAGTGTCCGAAGAATCAAAGTAATTATTTTCCTCAAGTTTTTCATTTATTCTCTAGATGTGTGTGCTCTGGGATGTAAATGTAGTAGTGATGAGTGTGAGCAAAAGAGAAATTAAATGTCATCTATTTCATTACTTGAAGACCAGAGTTTGATTCCCGGTCATAGCAGAATTTTGTCGTTTCAAAATTATTCCCTATTTCATTATTTCTTAGTTAGTGGTGCTCTAAATTATATTTTTAACTTTTGGTTATCGTCACAGTTTACTTCATTTTTGTGTTATTATGAATTATTATGTTTTCTGGAGCTTTTAACCCCAAAACCATTTGACAAGGAAAAGTGTTTCTGCCAATTTCCTAGTTTGATTTTAATCTTGGAAGAAAAAAGTCTGCCAAATTTTTATTAATCATCAGTTTTTGACTTTACCAAATCGATTTCCAAGCCAAATAATAACTTTTTTCATATTTGTCAATATTGTTATTTTTTAGTTTACTTTGTATTTATAAGATTTGTTTTACTTAAACAGCAAAATTGTATCTTTAAATAAGTTTTGCCTTTCAAAGAACAGTCTTACTTAGAATGAAGCTTAGTACATTCAAGTATACATTTATATGATCTTTATAATATTTACTTTACAAAATTTTCTTCATCAGTCAAGTGCAGCTTGGAAGTTCTGTTTTATATGCTCAGTCAGAAACATCAATACCTTGTGTGGTAATTGATGTGGAGCCAGATAATCTTTCGGTTGATGAAGGTGTAGATACTGGAAAATTTAAGGAACATTCTGCAGAATCAGAAGATCAAGGAATTCAAAATGACTTAACAACACCGAGTTCCGAGTTTACGGATAACCAAACCTCTTCGATGGAGAGAGGTGAAAGTCTTGAACCTTCTTCAGTGTCATCTGCCTCCTTATCTCATATAGGTAAAGTTTTTATGGATTTTGAAAATTTTCTTTCTGTATTAAGTAGAAAAGTAACATATACCATATATCACAGTGTAGAGGTTGACTAGGCAAGTAAGTTGACATTTTTTTTGCTTGAAGGATGGTTACACATATATTTACTGTATAAGTTGACCTCCTTTCACTTTATAAATAATAGCCTGTGACACAGCTGCACTTGTGCATGTTAAAAAAATATAGTTGGCTCTTTACGTTTTTAAAAATATAGATGTTTGTTTGCTTTGGTTAGTCCATTGTTATTTTAATTTATTGAAAATATTTTTTAAACCAAGGCATCATGATAAACAAATTTTTGGTTAATGATATTGGATAGTCAGGTAAAGCAAACCTGGTATTTGCTGGGTTATTGTCTCTAGAGGCAGCAACATAAAGTTGCCCATGTGTAAACACGGGTTCCTTCATGTTGACACCAACCCTCTCCAGTGCCTGACCTTGTGCCTTGTTAACGTTTAAGGATGAGGGAAGTTGGAGAAGGCTGTTGCTTGGTTGGGAAGTGGGCTACCATGCTCGAAAAAGAATGAAAAGTTTTTGAGTTAAATGTGGTTTTCTTATTCTCTCATTAAAAACCATTCTTTCTTTGTTCTGTCGCTAACACATGGACAAAACACACTTAATATATTGATAAAAAAGTAATGTTTCAGACAAAATCTGGTTCCTCTGTGATCCTATCTTTGAATAAAACATAAATACAGTAAATCCTTGGATTTAACAGACTAATAGGGGGGAGGGTCGTCCGTTAGAGCCGAATGTCCGTGAAATGGCGAATGAGATTGTTCGATTCCAAAAACACACTTGTACCTACATGAGGAAACCTCCTTTACTGATGGTAATGATAATTAATGTATAAAATACCACATTTGCACGAATATACGATACAAAATTGAATTTAAAACAACCACCACTCTTTTTCTATATTTTAAGAAAATACGTCAACACTGAAATATCGCGAATTTCGTATGGTATGATTATATCTGAATTGATTCACTGACTTTGCCATAAAATAGCCTATTTCTTTTCATTTATTCATTGCAAAACACTGGAATTCAATAAATATTTCTGAAAACTCTGATGGCATTCTTAAAAAACTCAGCGTACTTCATAAGCATCTGAAGCCACGATTGGCTGGCTGGCGTTCACTACCATCCACGAGCCAATGTACGGATCATATCATGTATACAATGGATTATTATTATAATGGGCACTTAATGGGATAATTTATATCCCCTACAGCCTAGAGTCGCAGTATTTGCTTACAATCGCATCGCTCGTATTACCGGTTGTGTGAACGCAGTCTAAGCCCACAACTAAACATCACTTCTCTTCCACGGAAGTGCCTACTATGGCTGTGTCTCAATGTTCAAGATCGTTCCCATAGACCTTTTTTCCCAAGAACGTTCTTGCGATCTTGAGACCTCGAAACAGTGCCGTTGTGGCCAAAATTAAAACTAATATCAGAAACTTTTGAATTTTTCTCCTGTAAATGTTTTATGGATAATAGGCAGTCGTAATTTACAGTTTTTGCATAGTCACCACAGAAGTTTAACCTTTAAACCAGCTGCAGGCCCAACTTAAGTCATGATTGTTCAAGAATGCGAAACAAGAACACATCTTCGAGTTCTTGTTCTAGATCT
Organism: Tanypteryx hageni; assembly: GCA_028673005.1. Taxonomy (NCBI): domain Eukaryota; kingdom Metazoa; phylum Arthropoda; class Insecta; order Odonata; family Petaluridae; genus Tanypteryx; species Tanypteryx hageni. The sequence goes on from CM054120.1 coordinate 88,503,748, forward strand.
CTCGCGTTCAACCGTCATTTTGATGTCATTAAAAGGCAAGATTCTGATGTCAATCCCACCAAGAACGTGCTTGGAGAACATTGAGACACAGCCTGCACAAAAAACATCTTGTGTATAACGGTGAACAACCATTTTGAGGGGAAGAAGCGACCAATCTCTGGACTGATTCACCAAACAATGGACTTGGTCTGTTGTTTGGGGATGTGTCCATTGTTGCCTTTGCCACAATTTTGTCCGTTAAATCCGAAGTCCGCTAAACCAAGGTGCGTTAAATCGAGGGTTTACTGTAAACACCCCAATTGTGGTGATTTGGAAATATACATGTAATCTCCAGTATTTACATGATGTATTAAATTGGGTTTTATTACTGACAATGAATAGGTACCCTCATCATGGCTCTGCCTGTGGAATGAATGAAATATGCAACTGATTTTAAGTCATAGAATTCGCTTAGGAATTTTCATTGACCAGCAACCCACCGTTCAATACATCATGCATACATTTTTTGTATTTGACAAATTACTTCATCTACAGGCAACTCATGATTATCTCTGGTGGTGACAGTTGCGAGGGAGGTTGAAAACTGCAGTTAATTCAAAAACTAATTAAATATGGCTGTGGCGTAGATTTTTGTATTTGCACTTGACTATCATTGAGTTGGAGTTTACAATACTTCTAATGGTAACAGAGCACTGCACTTAAAAAAGTAAAATGACTGTACATACAGTAATGCAGGGTGGAGTGAGGGTAAATAAATCTTAGAAAGTTGTTTTTAAGAACTACCATCTTCAAGTTCATGCATTATTTCAAGTTTATCTTGAATTGTTAATAACATTCTGACAAAGCAAGAGAAAAATTCTGCATTGACTGGGGATTGAACCTGGGTCTTCTACTAGCCAGTTAAATTTTTTACCACTGAACTATCGACACAGATTTATCCTCCCCCTTCAGAATAGGGTATTTCTCATGAGTTGAGGTCAAGCTAGCAAAGCTAGTATCAACTTCTCCCAAATGTGTTTATTGGTTGTGTTGGGATAGGTTGTATTGGATTAATTTGGGATAGATTGGGTTGAGTTGTTTTATTTTAAAATGAGACAAACTCAAGAGTGCCTGAATTTGGAAGAAATAATTTTTAATCTCCCCATTTTATGACTACTACTTAACTGTGATTCTTCAAAGTTGTTCTCATATTAACCCTTAAATACTACACTTCTAAAAAACCACGCTACTACTAAACATGGGTGAATTTTTACCCAGCAGCTTTCATATGTGGATTTAATATGAGTAAATGTTTTCAACAACATGTACCTATGTTTTTATTAAAAATGTTCATATCTTGTACTGCACATAAATAATACAAAATTAGTAATGATACAAAATGAATTTTAACAAAAAGACATTAAAAATCATTTTATGGAGAGCTATCTTCTGATCTATTTTTGATAGTTTTCACAGATTATATTGCAATGTTGACCACGAACAAACTGCTTGCATGATGTGCAATTTATTGAATATAGTTTGTATCAACGTGATTATCTGTTTTTGCAGCAGTAATGATGCTTTGAGCTTCACTACAGAAGGATCTCTAAGCCAAGATAATGATTGATTATATTTGCAGTGCTGTTTTTTGATTTCAGTGTTTGAATTTTCCAATACACCTTTCAACATGTCGTCGTTGATAAATAAACTACATGTTTGTAGCTCATTTGTGACTGCATGCACTTTTCCCTTTGGTCCTGGGAGTTTCCTCACAGTATTGTGGCTTGAGGTTCTAACATATGTGGTGGTACTTTGCTGATCCATGTGTATACATTTTACCTTTCAAAACTGTGTATTTCAAAGTAATAATAGGACTTTGGGCTTCAGGAGACAATGTTGATTTATCTGAAGTATGAGGTCCTGTTCTGCATTTTTTGGAGGTTATAATGGAACGTCAGAATCACGCTAGTATCAGTCTCATGCTCACTACAATTGCCGTCATTATTCGATTGACCAGGTTCACTGACGTCACTATTTGTTGCTTCCTCATCGCTCAGAAGTGGTTTTTCCAGTATTTTTCTAAGTTCTTCATCACAAAAAACTTGCCTTGATGAACCTACCATCTGAATTTGAGAAAAAAATATATTCCTAGCGAAATCTAATTCTAACACACATAAATCCAAGAAATAATCTAAAGACAAAACATTTGCCCTTCGAAACGTATCCATATATATGAGATTGTTCATGTAAAATGCAGTCTTGTGGTTCCTTTCACCAATACTACACATGGGTGAAAATGTACCCAAACTAGATACAACCCAAGAAGAAGCAAAATTTCAATGACAAGCTATGATCCTGGTCTAAAAGCAAAGTGGCCACAGTAGGGGAAGACTTACGGGAAGGCATATCTAAGGGGAGATTATGTTTACTCCATACATTCTTGAGCTGCTCTGGATGTTTTTTCACCCATAGTATAGTATTTAAGGATTAAACAATTACCATAAATATATTATGAATCGTTAAATTTTTTATCTGTTAATTCAATATATTTTATTTTTTTCCAGAAAGTACTGATATTTCCAATACATCAATAGAGGAATTAAGCATCAAGACATCAGATATGGATGAATCTGCAGACACCTCATCTATTTCATTACCCGAGGGTGGGGAGTACATAAATCCACATGGTGTAAGATTTACCCCCTATGATATGGGAAAAGATGGAGTTGCTCCTCATGTGCCTCATAACATAATCTGCGTGCGAGAACTATTTCTCTTCCTTGTGTCACTTTGCAACCCAAATGAAAAACAAAACACAGAGGTGAACATACATGTGGGTCTTAAGCTCCTGACTGTGGCACTTGAAGTTGGTGCAGATGCCATTGGTTCTTACGCTTCATTACTGAGCCTTGTAAAAGATGAACTATGCAGGAATCTTATTTCCTTGCTTACCTCTGAACGTCTGACAAATTTTGCAGCAAATCTTCAAGTAGCATTCCTTCTCTTTGAATCGCTTCGTACGCACCTCAAGTTTCAGATGGAATCATACTTAGTACGCTTGTCTGCTCTCACCACATCTGCTGATTCAACCAAAGTACATTATGAGAAGAAGGAAGTGGCCCTTGAATCGCTGCTACAGTTCTGGAGAATCCCCGGGCTCGTAACTGAGCTTTATGTAAATTATGATTGTGACCCTTATTGCAGTAACTTATTTGAAGATTTGACTGACTTGCTGTCTAAAAATGCATATCCTGTGTTAGGCCTTCATAATACTCATCTGTTGTCTTTGAGTGCTCTTCTATCTGTTGTGGATTCCATTGAGTACAATTGTCGCTGTCGTGTGGAGAGTGAAGCTAAACCAATGGGTGGAGCTGGCGATGGGAAGAGGTCTGCAGTTTTGGGTTCATTCCATGTTGTAGGGCGTAAATTTGTTTGTGAAAATGTTCCAACTCATGAGGAACTAATGGCAATCAAGCATCGTAAAGAATTACTGTCATCTGGTACTGAACACTTCAACTCTAAACCAAGTCATGGCATTCAAGTAAGGCTTATCAGTTATTTTTTTATTTATTCTTGTATCAATATTAAGTAAAATATTTAGCATTATATATTATTAGTTATATAAGTAGATAAATCTGTGAATTAGCGTAGAAAATAAACGATGTAAACTTATACATTAAACCAGTTTGATCTATGATACTGTCAATTTTTAAAATTGGATGTCTTTTTAGTTTAAGATTTATTTCTTAATGGTAATGATATATTAGTAGGAACTAAAGATGTTTTAATTCCTTGGAGTGTAAAATCAATTCCTTCTTAGGTATTGCAAGACAATGGACTTCTTTCAACACCATTGGATCCCCTAGAAGTGGCTCATTTCTTCAGAGAAAATCCAATGCTTGACAAAAATAAAATTGGAGAGTACATCAGCAACAAGAAAAACCTGAAAGTTCTGGAGTGTTTTGTTAAGTAAGATGTAATTTTTATTATCTAGTTTATTGTATTCTTTATGAGTCTGTATGATCTGAAGTTATTCTTTTTGCATCTAGGTCATTTGATTTTGCTGACTTAAGAATTGATGAAGCTTTGAGACTGTATCTGGAGACCTTTCGCTTACCTGGAGAAGCAATTCCCATTTCTCTTGTGCTTGAGCAATTTGCTGATCATTGGCATGTGAGTTTTAGTGTAGATAATGTATGAAATTTCAATTGATCTTTTCTGTAAGATGGAAAAACAAGGAATATTGTTCAGGTAATGTAGACCTAATTTATTTTATGGAGTGCCGTAACATATTGATAATTTTCAGAGCTGTAATGGCAAACCTTTTGTGCACTCGGATGCTGCCTTTACCCTGGCATATGCAGTAATTATGTTAAATGTTGATCAGCACAATTATAATGCAAAGAAACAAAGCATCCCAATGACTACTGAAGAGTTCATGAAAAATTTGAAAGGAGTGAATGGTGGCAAAGATTTTGAGAAAGAAATGCTTGAAGACATATATAATGCAATCAAGTAAGGAATTTATAAATCCATCAACATAAAATATATATAGTAGTTACTGCAATAATTATTATAATACTGATATATTTCCTATGCTTCTATATTATACTTGGTGATTATGAAGTCAGTTCAAAAAGTATTAAGACTGAGTGATAGAATTAATTGGGTGATGGGCTTGGCTTTGCTGAACATGGCTGGGCATGTTGGGACTCCTATGGTTAGGTTTACAGCTCATGATGTTTCCCAAATACTGTATCCCACAAGTACTGCATCCTTTATATTCACCTGATATTGCTCCATGTGACTTTTTCTCTTCCCTCAACTAAAGAAAACCTTGATGTAGAACCTTGTGATGTAGAAACCATAAAACAAAGTGCAACTGAGCATCTTTTAGCGATTTAACAAATTGCTTGCCATAGTTGGTTTTAAAAATAGTAGAAATGTTGGTAGGAGTATACTTATATGGAGATTAAGCCTGTAAATAAAACACTTCATTTACTGCAGGATCTGTTTTGATACTTTTTGAACGGACCTCATTTATTATGAACAACAGAGATCAATTAAATATTAAGTTTTTACAATCATTTCATTAAAGGGGTGAAGAAATAGTGATGCCAGCTGAACAAACAGGCATAGTAAGGGAGAATTATTTGTGGAAAGTATTGCTAAGGAGAGGTGCTAGCAAGGAAGGGACATTTATACATACTCCAGTTGGATTATTTGACCATGAGCTTTTCACTCTTATTCGCCGTCCGACTGTAGCAGCTCTTTGCCTGGTCTTTGATAAGAGCAATGATCCTGCCATCTATGAAATGGCTATAGCAGGTTTTAAGTATGTGTGTTTTCCATTGTTACATAAATTGTAACTGAGGGGTGAAGTTTGTATAAACTTTATGCTTTTTGGATTTGTTGATGAGAATTTAAAAGAATTGTCCTTTATTTATAGAAATCTTTACCTGCAGGAATTGTATCATTCTTAGTTTATAAAATCTCACCAAATTTTATTTGCAGTAAGTGCATTATAGATTTAATCCTTATGATTTATTAATGAAAAAAATTAACTTTGTAACCATGAAATCAAGTCAATTGGGTCAATTTTGGTGAGTGAGAATGTGAAAATTAAACTAAGCCACCAAAAATGGTGACTTTGTGTGTGGTATTGGCTGTGAAGTCAAATATAAAGCCAGTGCATAATTTTAGTAGCATTCCATTCTCAAGTTCTGCATACGAATGGTTTTGCTATTATTTTTTTGCATTTTATCCACCTAATTTATGGATACATTTTTTTCTTCTAGGAAATGTGCTTTGATATCTGCACATTACAGTATGAGCAATGACTTTGACAGTCTTGTCATCTCTCTCTGTAAATTTACGACATTGCTCTCAAGTGCTGAGGTAATTATTTTTCATGAGTTATTGGTTAAGAAATAAACTGGAAAGAATAATTTTTGTATGTTTATCATTATAGTCTATGGACACACTGGCAGCATCATTTGGAGAAAATGCTAAAGCTCAATTAGCAGCAAAGACAGTGTTTGGTCTAGCTCATCGCCATGGGGATATATTGCGTGATGGATGGAAAAATGTCTTAGATTGCATCATCCAACTTTTTAAGTGTAAACTTCTTCCTAAAATCTTAGTGGAGGTAAATAAAGCTATTTTGTAGTAGTCCTAATAGTGGCATAAATTGATAATATTGTACCATCATGCTAAGATTTAGTACAGGTAGCGGGCCTCTTATCCGGGAAGCTTAGGACCCAAGCTGAGCCGGATATCTGGATTTCCTGAATTTCTGGTCCTATGCCTAGTTGTACTTAAAATACAAGATAAAGTATGTAAATCAACAGCATTACTTGGGCTTGGCCCATGACAATGGAGCGATCAAGTGGAAACCTTTTGCTTTGACGTTGCCTAATCCATTCAATCAACACTTTTGTCTCCATCAGCAGTCTTTGCTTGGTGTAAAGTTTTTCAATTGTCCATTAATTTAGGTACGTCACTGTCAGCGTAAAATTTATGCAACTGTTGTATCTTTTCCTTAAGATCACATATGGTGAGTTTATTTACCCCAAATTCTTCACTTAATTGTTTCACGGAAGCACCTTTCTCTAATTTCGTACGTAACTCCACCTTCTTCTTTATACTCAGTGCAAAATGCTTTATTTTAGCCCTCCTACTAGCCAGTGGATTTCCTACTAGCCTTTTAGACATGTCTTTGATAAAAAATGGGGATAAATAACCGCAATAATCACAAACAAGTGTACACTCAAAAAGGTAGGCTTGAACTGAGGAGGACTGCACACCATTCAAATGAAGAGGCCAGCTGGCAAACTACTCGCTCATTGCCAACCCACCAGTTTCAAAAATAGCTGAATTTCTGACACCAGATAAGAGGTTTGATACCTGTACATAAGTGATTATTAAAATTATCTTTATCAACATCTGCAATTTTCTTTATAGATTATGGATTAAAGGGATTTGATGTTATGCATGGTCAATTTGTAGTTAATTTATTGATGGTAGTGTTTTATCTATGTACAGTTAAACTATCAGATGTACATTTTATGTATGATATTACATTTTTTTACATTTTACAGGCTGATGATTTTATTGATCCTAGTGGAAAAATATCACTTCTTAGAGAAGAGACACCATACCAGAAGACTGACACCTCTCTTTTTAGTTCTCTCTATTCTTACATAGCATTGTCTCCAGGTTAGTCAAACCCTCTTGAGCCGCAACAATCTTAGTGATGAGATATTTCCTGTTGCAAGTTAAAAATTTCCATCAACAAATGGAGTGTAGTAAAAAGGAATTGGTTTGGGATATATTGTTGTTGATTTACGTGTGTTTATATTTCAATATTTTGACATTTTACATCATAAGAAAAATCATATATTTCTTGAAGTTCTCCCCTTCCATATGCTTTTTCAGTTTCTGAAACTTCTATTTTTTGTGACCATAATAGTTGAACATTTATGGTAGTTCTGTCATCAACCTTAGTTATTATATTCCTTTAACTTATGATTTTAAAACTATACTTGGTTGATTAAAGTGTTAATGCAACTGCATATGGTAATTAGTAGAATAAAAAATTTCAATGTAACAGATTCGGCCAATACAAAAGTTCCATCACCTGAAGAAGAAGAAAACATCAAAAAAGCTCAAGCATGCATTCAAGAATGTCATATCGAACAACTTATCACAGAGTCAAAGTTTCTGCGCTTAGATTCTCTCCTGGAGCTGGTTAAGGTTGGTTAAGTTGTAAATCAATGGTGGAATTTTAGTTCTATTTATGCTGGTTGTTATAACATCTGATTTTACAAATTCATTTACTTTGAAAATTAGGCCCTCATATTTGCATCTCATGGACCAGATGGTCAAGGCACAACATATGATGAGGATACAACAGTCTTTTTTCTTGAGTTGTTGCTGAAAGTAGTTATTCAAAATAGGTTAGTAGGTGTATATATAATTTTTATAAATATTTACTCTAATGAAATTACTGTGTTTGCCCGAAGATAATGTGCACTCCAATTTTCAGATGTTGAATTCAAGAAAAAAAGGTAAAAGCTATAAATTATATTTTAAAAATTTTTGAAAACTTTCTATTAACATTATAGTTTTACAAAATTCATAGAGATGCTTAATAAGCTAATCATTCATCTTCGCATAAATCTTTGCCATCGCTAGAATTGTCACTTTTATAAATTTTCCTCCTTGATTTTCTGCTCCTTGCTCTTCTTAATCATCTCTCTTTTATGAAGCTTATAACATTATTATGATAATCACGCCACATAAGAATCAGGTAATTTATTGCTGAAATGGAGACTTTGGTGAATTACAATCCTCCATAATTGTCACTTTGTGTGTGGCACTTCTTTAACCTGTTTTAACAAACTTCCTGACTAGATAGAAGATTGAGATATGGCAGGAATACTTCAATCACGCATTAAAAGTCAATGACGAAAAAATTCAGAAAAAAGATTTGGGTTAAAATCCAGGAGCATTTTTTCTGTTTGAATAACATAGGAAGGGCAGAAACATAGCGTGCATGCCTTTTTTTATTACCATTTTAAAATTACTTATAGTCATTGTACAAACTCAGGACATGAACCAAAGAATACCTAAAAGAATGAAAATTTGTTTTACTACCATTGATTTTTGAATGGCCATAGATTCTGTCCACATAATTGTTTTTAATACCAAAATTTCATGTTTTTTGAAGGAAAAATCATTTGCCATCATGGCAACCATCATTAGAAGATTTTTCACAAAACTGCACAAGCCTAATGGCACTGGAATTTGTGATTATACTTATTTACAGTTTCATTGTTTACTTAATTGAAATAAATAGCCAAGTTATTAGGTGATTAGTGATTGAAGATATTAACAATTGTGATTACATTGTTATTGAGAATGTGAGATGAAAATAATTTAAAAATATTTGTGTCTGATAGAATCATGGCAGGCTGATGAATGATGATTGAGTTTTTATAAAAAATGTGATGATTAAAGAATTGCTGTATTTTTCGGGCTATAAGATGCACTTTTTTCTAGAAAAATAACTCCCAATATCAGCCTGCATCTTATAGACTGAAGGTAAGATTATTACTGTATTCAGCACTGACACTCGCGAATCAACTGATCCCTAAAATGGAATACTTGGCAGTCATTCGTCGCAAAGTCATTAAAATACATTGTTAATAATTAATAGCAAAAAATTGTTAATATATACAGTAAAACCTTATGTAGCTAATGTAAATTCCGACGACACATTTTCATTATTCCGCTCTCAGTAATTTCAATTTTGGTACGTTTGCGATGTTTGTTGCAATGTTAAATTCCTATTGAGCCCATTGAATAGCATATCTAATGCCACAGAACAGTAGAAATCCAATAAATGTTATAAAATTTTAATTAATATCTAGAATGAACACTTATGTGTATTGAGATTGTAATGGCTACAAGAGTGAAAAGATAAGCCTACACTATTAAGTATAGGCTTCAGGTGATTCATTATGCAAAAATGCACAGAAACTGAGAAGCAGAACGTAATTTTGGTCCATCTCCCACAAATGATCCTTTAAAGGAGAAAAAACTGAATGTGACAGGAAAAGAGAAACAGCCATTGTAAGCTTGACCCTAAATGACCACAACTAGAGGAAGTGAAAAAATTTATAGTAGAATAGAGGAAGTAAGGTGTTGCTGTATCAATCAAAATGGTTATGTATGAGGCAAAAAGAGTTGCATAAGAAAAAGACTAGTTCAGTGAAATTATTATTGCATGTGCATAGAAATTAAAATCTCACTTTGCAAGTATAAGTAAGTACCAGTGGGCAGCTCGAATGCTTTTTAGCTGGTGGGGACATCTACATAAAAATTTTCTAGTAGACTCGAATGTTACTATGCACGTATAACGCAATGAGGGTTTAAGACAACAATATCAGACATAACAAGAACAGTATTGGTTATTCATCATCAGGGTGACACTAACAATACAGGAATATTTAGTTGCTATACATTGAAAAACAGAAAAAATGACCATTCATCTGAAACTCATAATTACTCGTAGTGAATTACCTTTTACAGAGGTGCCTTTTTCTTTCCAGCGTATTGTAAAAACAATTTGCCCACCTGTTCTTCAGCCTTGCAGAAAGCTCAGCGACTTTGGTGCTGAAGTTTGGGATTGATTTTACTAGTTCGTTCTCTATTGATAGCATCGATATAGCATTGAGTCGTTCTTCACTTATCATGTTCCTCAAGTAGGTTTTCACACGCTTCAATGTAGAGAAACACCTTTCTGATTCAGATGTTGTCATGGGTGTTGTGATAATAATTTCAAGGAGTTTTGTCGTTTCACTGAAAGTTTCTTTGTTTTCTTCCAAGGAATGCAACAGTGATGTTGCTGACATTACACCACTTATGATATGTGTGCCCGTACAAAAAACCTAGCTATGTCTTCAGTTTATTTTTATCTAAAATCGGATAATATTCGACTGCTGTATTTCGTTTATTGTCAGGAAAATGGCACACACATTCTTTAAACGACTCCATATTAACCAGCTTGGCGGCAATTAGGTGGTCACTGCATGAAAATCTGTCTTCAGAGTGAACAACTATTGTATCACAAGCTTCCTTCATAACTTGGAAAGGAACAAAACTGTCCATCATTCAAAATATTATGTAATCCATATGACTCATTAATGGTTACTGAACCCCACTCTGATTCTTCCTGATATTTTTCCATACACTCTCTTAACTCCTCCAAGTTTTCATAAACACTATTTACAGTTATTCCTTTGAAATTCCCCCGTTTTGCACTGGGTCTCGTCATCTTCCTCTTCACTACTTCGTCAAGGTGAGCAGTACACTTCGGTGAAGCAGAAAAAAGTTAGGGGAACTCAGACAAATGTGCAAAAAATACTTTCAATTCTTTGTGTCGTGGAACAAAGTTGCTGCATTATGAGGTTTAATTGGTGAGCATAACAGTGCACAAAATGTGCGAGAGGGAATTCTTCTTTTATCAGTGCTTGTACTCCGTTCAATCTACCCTTCCTTACTGATGCGCCGTCATACGCTTGAGCAATTAGTTTATGTTTATTCACTTCACATTTATGAAGAACATATTTAATTGTTGTTGCCAAACCTACAGCCATTTTTTCTTTCACTTCTGAGTACTTCACGAAGCGTTCAATAATAATGCTGTTCTCTAACATATAGTGTAATATTGTGACCAATTGTAATTTACAAGACACGTCAGTCATTTCGTCAGCCTGAGTTGAAACGTCGCTCTTTCAATTTCACCCTTGATATGGTCTCTATAAATAGTGTACATGCAAGCCAGTGGATCATTCTATTATGATAATGATTTCTCAGTGATAGATCATCCTCACGTAACATTTCAAATATTGACCGTAAAGCTCCCGGCTTTAAAGATTCAGATGACTTTTCATGTCCTCAGATACCTACTTCACACGAACCACACAGTTTTAGCACTGAAACAATCTTTGATAAAACATACCTGTTCTTATCAACCTCTTGGTTGTGATGTTGAAGTTCATGATGGTATGCAGTATCCAACTATTCAATTATATTGAATTTTCCAAGAAGTTGCAGTGAAACAACATTTTACATATGAGATACTGAGCTTGTGTGTTTTGTGAGTCTTTCAGACAAATGCTTTACATCTCTGTACCCTGAATTTTTTTCCACACAGTATCATCACCAAAAGTAAACACGGAAAACAGTACAGAATTTTCATGTACATGCTGGCAGTCAACCAGATTTTTCTGTGAAACCATTTGCGCTGAAATGTTTGTCCAATTCGCATTTATTGTTGCAAAGAACAAAATCAACAGGTTGATGTGGTCCTAAATGTTTCACTTCCAATTTTTGTTCGAAATTCATTGCAATGAACTTTTTTTCAATAAAAAATCTACTTCCTTCATCGTAAAAATGACATTTTAATCACACAGTTACGCTATAAACACTCGCTTCACTAGCGAAATCACAGGACAAGCTCTTCGACGAGAGAGAGAGAGAGCGACAGTAACACCTAAATACCTAGATATGTTACTTCATCCTGAGAGAGAGAGGGAGCGACAGAACACCTCCTAGTACCTAGAAATGGTACTTCGTCCACATGCCTCTCTCTGCAAGCGAAGGGATAGCCAGTGGTATCACCACTGAGGTATTCTGCACATGTGCATTTATGCATACTTCATGGGTGCTGAGGAATCTTGATTGGTGAAATGCAAACAACGTCGCGCAATTCTTCGCATTCTTGGCGATGGCTCTTAGTCATCCCCGTCAGGAAGGCTCGGGATGAAGAGTGAGTGTGGTGGGAGGTGGAGGAGAGGCAGGGAGAGAGAAAGTGACCTTTAGGAGGCTTCAAAGCAGGCAGTCAGCAGTTATAATCAGTTATAATATATATCTATGGAGACTTGTTACATGTCACAATTATGATGAAAAAGAATGCTTTTTGGCTTTTAAAGTTCTGGTGGGGATGGACCCCACTATCCCCAAGGTAATAGCCGCTCCTGGTAAGTACTATCAGTAAGGGGTATCTATACATGTGTGGCACACTCTGACAGGCTAATTAATAGGACTGTTGAGTGTGCACAGGGCACATATAGCTATACAAGTTTTGAAGCAATTATTTATGTTTTAGATCATCCCTGATTATTTTCACGAATGAAGTTTATCTAAAACGTAATATTTAACTGTTATCACACCATAATATTTTCTTTAAATGTTGCCAGATATGAACTTAATCACAGCTAGAAATGATGCATGATGACGCCCTTCATAATTGCTTTGGTGAGCCAATATACTTTTTTTCCTGAAAAATCTTCTAAAAAATGTTTTATAGCCCAAAAAATATGGTAATTCAAGATGTGATAAGAAATTTGGTAGATTGATAAAATACATGTTTTAAATTCTAAAAAACATTCTTGTATTTAATGTATTTAATATAAATTCCTACTTGTTTTTAACATGCTTTTTAGCTAGTAATGAAAGAAAATCTTTGAGCCGTAAGTTACTGTTTTTTAATTATAGCTTAGGAATTTTCTTCCATTATAGAAAATTAGGTAGGAGAAATTGAAAGTGTGCGAATGTAATGTGCAGTAGATCCTTGGGAATTTCATTGTAGATAATCAAGTGCACATTATTTTTTGGGCAGATATGCTATTAATTTGGTCTTAAGTGATTATCAGATCAATTTGGCTTGCATATGTGAAGTTTGTAAATAAAAATGTATACTTGATTTTTTGATATTTCTTGCAAATATCTAATAACAGGGACCGTGTGGGATGCATTTGGCAAGGTGTTCGTGATCATATCTACAGTCTTCTAATGGGTGCATCAGCTTGTGAGCTTCATTTCTTGATGGAGCGCTCTGTTGTTGGATTATTGAGACTGGCCAGTGCACTTATGCGGCGGGAAGATATGAGCCCAGTTGTGAGAATCTAAATCTTTTAGTATTTATTTTTTATTCAAATGTCAAAAAGTCTTATGGTGTTTTATTGTATGCATAAGTTGAAAGATGTGACTTATTATTACAGAAACATGTATCTCTGTGAGAAGCTGTTTTAGTATGAGTGAAAATTGTAACTGGCATTTAGTTATAGAGTAAAACCTCCATATAACGAAATTGGCAGAACCGAAAAAAAGGGATGTTAATTGTAGGGAGGTTATGGAGGGTTGCATAAACACAGGGGCAGACCAGCCATGTGTGGATACATCAGGCTTAACCCCTCAGGGACAGGCTAGATTTAAATTCCACTCTACTGTACGGCCGGCAGGTATTTAATTGAAATGGCCGATTTTGATGTAGTTCATTGTAAACATGTATAACGTTTTACCTAATACAGCATGGGACCCCTTATTCGGAATCCCAAAATCCATAAGGATCCAAAAACCAGAAGGTTGCCGTGGTTGCGAAAGTGAGGCTTCGTTCCGCTACCAAAAGATGGCGCTAGTGGCAACCTGGTCCGGGAGTTTGTCTTCTCTTTGTACTGCACAAAATTACTGTGGTGTGTTGATTATTTACTGTAAATAGTACGCGTGGTAGTTGGTTATGATTGAAAAACGTGACAGTTATTCAAATAATGTATTCCTATGAATGCTGCATACAGATATTAGCAAAATATTATGATCTAGAAATTTAGTTGATGGTATGTGGTGACTCATCATTTTTTATGGGCAAATACAATAGCATAATAATAAAAGCCTCCTTGATGACATCGCTATAAATCAGGTAATGTTCCTTTGGTGTTTAAGATAATACCGTATTTTTCGATAGATAATGCGCCTGTTATCTATACAAAAAATTTCGAAATCTGGCAGAAATGGTCATAAGAAAAAATGAAAACATTAAAAGCAAATAAAAGTTTATTCACCTCTAGCATTGTGATACTTTTCATCATCTTGTTGACTAATTCATGATAATTCATCTCATTTTCCTTTAAAGCCTCGATGTATGCAATTATTTGAAATCGGATTTTCATAGCTTAAAAATATAAAATTTCCAAGTTCAAAAATAATTTACTACAATCTTAAAGTGTAATACAAAGAAGCTGTTGGAAAAGAAAGTTTTTTATTGGAGACGTAGTTATTTAAGTCTCGAGTTTTCACCTCATTTTAATTAATAGTTTAAAATGTAAAAGGCCATATATTTTTCCATACTATACAGATGGAGTCATGAAATCCTTCTGTATTCAAACAGTCAAGTTTTAATCATGGCAACTCACAAAAGGACTTTTTAGGCAGCGATCTCTAAAACTGAAAACTAGATTAAATAAGTAGCGCCTTCCTTTAGTTATTCAACATTTTTGGGAGTTAAATCACACTTAGCAGAAAATTTTCGACTGCACGTTGTCTACATTTTAATGAACGGTGAAAATATTGAGGTGCTCATTATACATTAGGTGTGTGTTATCTATTGAAAAATACTGTAATTATACATTCAGCATCAATAATTGCGATAAACTAAACCCGCTGGTTAGGATAACCTACTATATACAGCATGTACATGTAGCACACTATATACTGTATATATCTTATGGGGTCCCGAAATCCGGAAAATCCCGAAAATCGGCAATCCATATATCCCAAGCTTGCCAGATAAGGGGTTCCTTACTGTAATTGGATTTACATGAAAATTTTGGAATATTTACGCCATAGTACATGTTGTATAGTTTATTTTTTTACATAATTCTATTTCAATAAGTTTATGCGTTATCGCATGAAGAAATAATAACAGTTTATACCACACAAAAGTAACTCTTAATCACTGCTTTTAGTGCTAGAATAGTTCCCATGAACTTCAACGCCATTCAAATAACGCAGTCGAGTTCTCTGTCAATATTCAGCTTGCCGCTTCGTTCTCCTTACAACGCAGTAGCTGAGAGTCTCTTCCCACTTGATCTCTTCCAAACACAGATGTTGTGGCACTCTAGAACTGTTTACGAAAAACATCACATGTATACGATTTATGAAAATGAGAGTGAATCATCTCTAGCTGCTCCCTACTCCCCTTCTTGTCATGGTGCTTTAGTGACCATGACCACTATTAATTCCTATTGATTGAGAACACTTGCCTTTTGTTGTGTATCTTTGATTGTATTCTTTCTGAAGACGAGATTTTCTGATGAAAATTATCGCCTTTAAAAAAATTATTTCCTTCCATAAAGAATGAGCTAATTCCTGAAAGTGATTTAGAGACATAAATAAAGTTTTAGTAACTGATAGAGGTTAAAGGTGAAGAATACAGTAAATCATTTTTACTTGTGTCAACCAGTGGAACATGTAATTTAGTTTTGCATAACTAAAATGCTTAGAAAAACATTGTATTCAACATCTGAAGGTAAAAACCTTTCTATATAATAATGTGAATGCCATTTGAAAAAAATTAAAAACTTAAGTCTATATAGCAAATTAAAAGCAGTGTGACATGGGTCTGTACCACCCACTGAGGCCGGTGGTACGGTAAGAAATTACAGTCCATACCATGCACAGATTGGTGCTGAGAGGTTAATCATCAGATCAAGCAAGGCACTGCCATACCATTGAATATATGCATAACAATTCGTAAAGATTAATATGTTCATTATCATAATAGAGCATTCTATGAAAACAATAATAGTCGATATTAATGTCTCGCTACTAATAAAAGTGCAATATGAGATAATGACTTTTATCCTAATATGCATTTGATTCATTTATGCACTCTGTCTGATAGCAGGGCAGAGTATTTGTGAATGAGAGCACAAAAAATATCTCGCGTTATTAATTCACTATAAAATGTATCGTACATATTACAATTTCTTGCGAAATATAGACCAAAATTTATAATGCATATTGCATTCTCAGGAATACAGTTATTCTGTTTAGCTTTAAATAATTGCTGAATTCAGAAGTATTCTCGCTGACAGAACATGAATGTTGTTGGTATGAAATTTTTCTGGGAACACCCGATTAGCAGAAAATAGCGAAAACAATTATTGCACATCCTAATAATCATTCTGTATGGGTACAGAAAACGAGAGGGTAAGGCAAAATTAAATATTTCGAGTCAAAACATGTATGTTATACAGGACTGGCTGGTAAAATGTTACCAGTTAATCATCGAGCAGCCCCACTAGAGAAAAAACATTATGTATACGTGGTAAATATAGGCTCACCGAGATACCCGGAAAATCCCTGCAAAGCAGTGGGAGGGTGGAGGTTGGAGTGGGATCTGTGTTTTTCTGAGCACAAGTGGGAGGGGAAAATATGAGGCATTTCTGACCAATGATAAGCTAAGATTCTTTCAACTCGAAAGTTGATGCTATCCAAAGGCCCTCTTCATGTAACCCTGCCTGCGAGGCATTAATGCTGAGAGGTTTTGGTCATTCATACATTGCGACAGAAATGATATTTACGTTAGTTTAGTACTTAATATCCGTGAAGGCAAAAGCATGCATGGGTATGGTGAAATATGACGTAAGAAGTAAAAGTGAATATATAAACAGAAAGTTTATTTAGTAAATTTTTGAAAAAACGTAAAAATGAGAATAAACTAGAAAATTTAAAGTAAACATACGTACATATAAAATTTACTCACTGCTGCATCCTTAATCACTCCCCTTTTTACAAAAATAACTTTGAATAGTAGCGTGTTTCATAGATTTCACTTTGAAGTCTCTTAAGTTTCCTCTTATTACACTTAGTGCACTAAAAACACCATCAGAAATGTCAGTGTTTTAAAAAAAATCATTTAATGTTTCCATGGCATCCTGAATAGACAGACACTTCCTTTTATGTACGGACATGTTACTCGTTCAAGGGCAAAATCTCAACTGATTTTTGTGATCAACGCTACGAACTTTCTTTGCAAACTGTGAGCATACCAATTCCAGGAAGAGTTAATGAGGAGACGGATTAAACCTGGGATTTCCCATCTTTACGTGGGAAAGGGTGTTGGGTGGATTCGGATGAGCGATGGGGGCGGGCACCATTGTACATGCCCTCAGCCCCTTACCCCCTTCCAAACACAACCTCCTGGCTGTAAAAGAGCTGGGGGTTGGGAGGAGAGGACAAAGGACCTCCGCGGGTGCCACTGTACCTGCAAGTTGGGAATTCTCGGTTTGGACGAAGGGATTACTTTTTAACAACAACGCTGCTGTCATTAACCTCCCCGAGGGATAGGGTGTAGAGGCTGGACTCGAAAACCCAAGGTGGGTCACTATGAGGATTGAAGGGGCTGACCGCCGCCGCATTTGAGACAGTGAGAAGTGGTCAAAGTTTGCTCGATATATCCGTGAAGCGTGCTCGTTATATACGTGAAATATTTTTATGTAAATGCTCGTAAACTTATCTTGGAGGCAGCATTTGCTCACTATAGCCATGACGTCGTTAAAACCGTGCTCGTTATAAATGAGTTTGACTCTATTTTTAATTTGTGCTCATTGAAAAAGAAAGGTTTGCTTTACTTTTAAAAATATAACCAAAATGAGAATATATAACATAAACATATATTTTTAAAATCAGCGGTATTCAACCTAAAGCACACTTATCCCTGGCGATACACAAGATCATTCAAGGAGATACAATATTAAGGATATCTAATGTAAAGAAATAGTGAAGCAACATCTAATAATTATCTCATGCATAAAATATATGTAAATCATATAATTAGAAAGTACATTTGTAGACTCAAACCAATAATAACTGAGTTTGTTAACTTTAAAATATACCTGAGGATACGAATTAAAAAAATATATTTTAAGGGGTACACCAACTAAAAAGGTTGACTACCACTGCTTTAAACCTCTGGAAATTTCTTAGCATTTTTATGGACATCTAAATATTTTTACGGACCTTATGGATATGTCCAATCTTTGCTCTCTTTTACAGACTGTCGGTAAATATATGGGCATTTGGCAACCCTGTTACCAATTGTAGCACAAAGTAACAGACTCCACCCTCCGCATTGTATCATGAAATTTATGAGCAGTCTCTAAATCAGCTGTTTTGTAAATAGTGAGTGGAGCAGCTCAGAAAGAATCTATATTGAGATACCGCTACACAGAAGCGATGTATAATAGCACTTTGTTCTCAGGTATCAATTTCGTTCATTTCCCATATTTTTTCTTACGATATCACCTCGTTCTAATTCTCCCAGTTAAGACAATTGTTATTCATTTAAGTGACAACAACCAGGAAGAACTTGAAACATAAGCGATGGCGATAGATTTGGATGAGCGTTTTAAGTACGATAATAATCCAATGATTGCCCTTTGGGATGGCGATAGCTCAAAGAGTAATCGACGAGCGTGATCCATTCTCTCATTTGGTCGTTCCCAACTAGGAATGGAGATTTGCAGGAGTGGGGAGATAGGCATGCAGCATTAGGGCGATGCTGTTTTTGCACCGAGATGATCCAGCGACAGCCAATGTTTACAAATCAAAATTGTACAGAGGTTGATTAAATTTTGGGGACCAGGTTCATCCTTCGCTCTACGGGGGTTTCGTAGTTATGGAGGTTTGTTACAGGGAGGCTTCTTCTATGCATTTTACATCAGAGATCAGAGTTCGTTATACAGAGGTTCTCGTTATAGGGAGGTTCGTAAGATAGAGGTTTTACTGTGTTGGGCTAATACAGTGCTTTGTATGTATTTTCATCAGTGACTGATTTTGAATTTTGAGTGCTAAACTACCTGTTGTGATATTAATTTAATCATCATTTTGCTCTTCCAGGTCTTGCAGTCATTACGCATGCTGCTTCTTCTCAAGCCTCAAACTTTATCTCGCATATCAAGACAAATTGCTTATGGGCTATATGATATACTAAAGACAAGTGCAGCCAACATTCATTCTGATACTGATTGGTCTATCATTTTTACTTTGCTGGAATGTGTTGGGGCTGGTGCTCATCCACCTCGTATTGTTGGGGAAGTTGGAAAACCAGTTAGTGGACAAGGTCTGTGATTAAAAATGTAATCTAAACGGTTAAAAATCTCAATGCCAGGGAAATCACTCTTGATGTATTTCAAAATATAAGCAGGCCTAGATTAATCGATTGATTGAGGATAGAGACACAATTTAAAACTATGGTAAAACCTGGTTAGTACGTTTTTGCAGGGAACAGGACAAATGAATGTATTAACAAGGAAAATGTGCTAAGCAAGTTACATACATTCACATAGAATACACCACCTTTTTGAACTTCGCGTGCTTGCGGTTTGCGAATTTGCACTTTGCAACAAAACTTTTTATGACCATTACTTCTGTTTCACGCCGATTATTTGCATTTCGTGTCATGCATTTGCAATGACAACAAGAGTGAACTCCCTCTACTTTTTTCTTTTGAAGTTCAGTGTAAACTTTGGCGCCCCAGAAAAGGACATTATATTTATAATGCTCATTATTAGCAGTTTTCGAAGTAAACAAATGTGATAACTCTCAATTATTTTGTAGCTCAGTTTGAACTTCACCGTCAACACTGCTATATTCAATGATGAAACTTTAGTTTAAAATTTAAAGAAACACCATCATTTTGAAATGTAAGGTTTTCATTTGTTATTGTCTTTGTATGTATTTTGAATGTAATTTAAGGAAATGTTATCTTCTTTTGGTTTCATTTTTTATTAAGAATTTTAAATGTAAATCAAAGAATTGCTATCATTTTGTAAACCTAAGATTTCTGCCGCATATTTTGATCGTGATTACATTTTGCGTCAGTTTTCCGGACTTTGCGATGTTCAAAAAGGTGATCTACTTTAACGTTTGTCCATAGAAAGGATTCCGTAGGTACCTATGCTGTGCTATTGAGGCTATAGACTATTATAATATATTGAATCAAAGGCTAGTTAAATGGTGAACCGTCCATGGGTGAACTTGCACGAAAATCACGAAAGTGTTTTACATTTACTTAAATAACTTGTCCACAGTACTGTTTTTTTATTTAACCCCCAGTTCATAAATTTTTTGTCCAACTTTGTAATTAGATTGATAACATCGTCTCCTACCAAAAAACTAGTCCCGTATTAACGTATTATGTCCAAGCCTCAACTGTTTTTGACAGACTGGGAACAGATTCTGGCTCTGGTTCCTTTTCATCATCACCATCTTCATTTTCTATTACCTGCTGTTTATGTTTATCATCTATTGTCATGGTCTGGCAGATGGTGATATTGTTGTTTTGAGAACGTGTGGAATGAAACGTCGTCTACAACGCTACACCTAATTAGCCATGATTTGTTCTTACGTGACATCACGAAAATGCTGATTGTGTCTGGATGAGGTTGATAAGGACCAACATATTTGTTATATGATCATAAAACTGAGGGACCTATTCCATTTTTAATGATTTATAACTTGCATCTGCATTTTTATTGTTTTGCTTTTACTTAAGAGACAACTTATGGAGTGGTGTGTTTTTTGCAACGATTCATCGAACGTACTAACCAGGAAACATCATTATTTTAAGATGTACTAACCAAATATTTTTAACAAGTATTTAAATGGAATGGAATCAGGACCTTGAGAAATCGATGTACTAAAGAGGAAAACGTGCTAATGAGGAATGTACTAACCAGGTTCCACTGTATTTATTTTCTTTCCTTATATTTAATCAATATTTTAAAGAAAAATGAAAAATAAATGTGTTAATAAAATGGCAAGTTCATTAGTGGATTCTGAAAGGCATCAGTTTTCTGAATATGATTACTTTTTCAATTTTGTACATGTAAACTTGAAAGTAACATATCGATTTGGCCTGAAAAATTGTGTCCCTTTTTGTTTATGAACATGTAGTAACAAAATCAGATGAAGAAGATAGTTCATATGGTGGAGCTGGAGATGAAGATAGTGGCCTGGGATGTGAAAGGGCTTGCACATCAGATTCGGAGTTATATTCTGGTCCTGGGAATACTCGGTCAAGTCATCGCAGTCATCGGTCTCTTCAACAAACATCACAGTCAAGACCCACAAGTCCAGATTTACCACCTAACAGCCCTGGTGGATGGATATTGGTTTGTCGTATTTCCTTTTTTTATTTTATTATCAAAGGCTCTAATTTATAACTTTTGATTAACTTAAGGCCCTATAATAGAAAACAATCATTTTGCATTTACAGTTACTATTAATACCAGTTTTCATTTTAACCAGGTGGGTCGTGAAGGAGAAATTCAGCCTCTTCAAGTACGTCCTGTACTAGGCAATCAATTTAGCATTGTTCATGACCGTGAGCTTCTGAATCATGATCCATATGCATTAGTAAAATGTTGTGAGAGCTTAGCTTTCTTGGTGAGAGATTTAGCTCACATTACTCCATACAACTTTGAAAATTGTGTACACTGTATTCGAACCTTTGTTGAAGCTAGTCTAAATGGAAGTAAGTGTGAATATTGTTTAGTCTTTTTACTTTAGATATTAATGTCTCATGTTAAATAAATCTTGTTTAATAAATGTGCTTTTAAATTTTTCTTTGAGAATTGATCACTCACTATAACTTTTTTATGAGAAGTTTAAATAAAGGTCTAAAAAGGAATTTCTGAAATGCAATCAAATTTTATTTGTTCAATAAAACTCTATCCTTATTTTCTATTACCATGTATTTTTGTGCACAAATTAATTTAACTAGTGAACTAGTAAATAGTAGTAAGCAATCTATTACTATCTTCAATATTCATATACCATTCCCTTTTTAGCAAAATCTTAAGCTTTCATTAGAATGAATGTTAAAGTTTTATCAATTTCAAATTGATTATTTGAAAAATATTACTAATTTGTGAATGTGGTATTATAGATGAAAAAAGAAGTATGAAAAGAGTAAATTCATCTAAAAATCCTAACAAGACTAGAAAAAAGGCACAGTCCAGGAAGCGTGATGATGCTCAAGAATCAAGAAGTCGTAGTAGAATTTATGGTAGCAATATTTCTTCTTATGATGCAGATGAGAGTGATTCTGAAGAACTTCCAGGAAGCTATCATCAGGTTTCCATTCAGGTATTTGAAAGAGGCTGACTTTGCAATTTATGATGTAATGTTAATTAAAATGATCAAATTCCTAATTAACCATTCATATGATTACTGTATGTTGCACGAAAAAGAAGCAATATATTTATATGTACAATAAAACCCTGTTATTTCAATCCCCCATAATTCAAATTAGAGTGTAATTCAAAGCTAAGATCAGTTCCAGGCCAACACCATAGGATTTTGTGTACTTTTTAGTACTGATTACTCTAAATACATCTACAATGAAATTCAAAGTTATGATCTGGTCCAATGACTCATGAACAGGGCATTTAATTTGAAACCTCTACCTGTATTGTGTGTGAAAGTGGAAGGTTTGTATGCGCTCCATCACATCACGTTTTTGTTCTCTATTTCTCATAAAATACATATGGTGCCCCAAACAGGTGACTCATTTTTACTTATTTAATAGCCAATGTGAAATAGAAGTTGTAGATGATACAAATAAATAAATCGTCTTATCCTTGCATCACTAGACCTCTTGCTAAGCTTTGTCTATGCTCTTGGTGCATCACTCAAAGCAAATGGTTTAGTGTCAAGCAGATAGCAAAATTCAAGAACCAAGCTGACATGAACAGAAGTTGCAAGAACCCTTATTATCTTAATACTAATGATCATTAACTTCCCATCTCTCAAACCTTCTTGTGAAAAAGTGATGACTTGCTATGATGACCTTCAGATTCTTTGCCCTATTACTCAATGTTAAGAGACCTCTTAATTTTTTTCATGAGATAGTGATATGCTCCAGAAAAGATCATGGAATATTGGTTTCTGTAACTGAACCAATCTTTAAATAACATAGTATGAAGTTATCAAATGTCATCTCTCAACAGACCATGCCTTTGTTTTTCCCAAGAAAAAGAGATGAGCCAAATATAAAAACCTAATGGTGTTTTCACAATGTCATAAAAGAAAAAGAGTACAATGTATCCTAATGCTGGTTGTCCCATGACTTGAATGTTCTTGTAATGTTTGTGACAAACTTGAAATCAGCAATCTGTCTCTCAGCATAATGTAATTGTAACTGTTTTGAGGGAGATTTTGAGTCAATAGATAATAAAGTAGCTAAGTGAAGCTTAAAGATCGGCCTTTTGAGAGCCAAGAATTATGATGGTATTTAAATCTCAATTTCACTTATATAATATCTGTTATTTGGAACTTTTTATTATTTAATGCATATTAAGTGTTGTTATTGCATTTTAAATCGAATGCACTAAATCCTTCAGCTTACTTAAGCATTGAATCGATGAACTGTTGCAGTGTGTGTATTTCCTGGAGAATAAGCCTCTTGGGCTATTATCACCGGGACTGTTGCAATATTCTATTTTACCAACAAATAATTCCACTCTTCTCCTGGTAATTAGAGTGTCATAATGTAACGGTAAATTTTCATTTAAGTTTTCATAATGCAGTCCTGCAATAAATAGCTTATGAGTTTGATCTCTCGGAGAAAGTAAGTTTGCGTTTGAAAATGGCTGTACGTTTAAATGTGACAAGGATAATTACAATCTGATACAATGTTATGGTGTGTAAGTATAGTTTTCAATTTTCCTAAGACAATTTTTTTCACTCCATTATAGGCCAAAATCCATTTTTGTACTCTAATTAAATTGCTTGTTAGAAGCTAGGGGTAGACATGTCTACAAAGAGGAAATACAAGGAGTTACATATTTTGTAAAAGTTCAAGTGATTTCTGAGGTTGATAAAGGTGTCAAATCCAAATCAGAAATTGCTAAACGATATGATATTCCACTTTCAACATTTCTGAAAAATCGTCAAGCAAACAATGTTCCATTATTGAGATCTTTGGTGAAAGAAAAAGCTAAAAATATTGCTTCATAGTTAGGCAAAGATTTTAACTGTTCCAGTGGGTGATTGCACAGTTTTCAGAAATGAAATAATATCATGGCACTACGTGATAGTTGGGAAGAATCGGCTATTGACAAAGAGGCTGCAGAAAGATGGCAAGAAAGTGTGAAGCCCATTTTGCAAAATTATCACAGAAAAATATTTTAAATATGGATGAAAGTGGATTGTTCTACAATCTCTTGCCAGATAAGACATTGGCACTGTAAAGAGAAATATGCCAAGGGGGAAAGAAGAGCAAGTATAGGCTACTGCTTTGTTACTATGCAAATTGCAGCAAAAAGTTGCAACCTTCCATTATTGGAAAATATGAAAGACCTTGCTTGATGCGTCAATGGAGTAAAACGCTTGCCCTGTAATTACAAGGTGAAAAAAAAGCGTGAATGATGGCAAAAATATTCTGCAAGTGGATGCAATGTCTCAATAGAAAGATAGCTGATCAAGACTGCAGTATTCTCCTCCTGATGGATCATTGTGCAGCGCACAACTATGAGGGTCTCAATTTGAAAAATGTAATTTTTTCATCTAACTGCCAACACAACCAGCTATATGCAGCCTCTAAACCAGGGAATAATTTACCACCTTGAAGGGGTTATACCGGAAGAAACTGGTGCGTTATGTTATTAGGGAAACTTCAAGAAATATTCCCACAACTCAAATTAGGAAGTAGTGATGATGAAAATATTATTATGGTTACCTCTTATTGCGAACTCTTTCTAACTGGCTGGTTTTGGAACACCACAAGGTCCAATGAAGTTCACTTGCAAGAAGACTTTGCTTGGCCTGAGGTGCAAGGTGAAATAGTATCTAACGACTTTTGCAGAATACATACAATTTGACGACTATGTGATCACTACTGCAGAAGAATGTGCTCCTGCAACAAGCATAGACATCCATAGAGTAGGAGGAGCTGTAGATGAAACAAAATGGGAAGAATAAGCAGAAAAACCATCCAAACACCCACGTTACCTGCAAGGAGGCATTTGCAGTGATTTTCACCATGGAAATGGTGTTATATGAAGACCTTTGTGTCGACAACAGCCTGGCAAAGGCAATGGACAAAATATCCAAACATGTTCATGAATTGTATCAGAAAAAAGATACAAAACTTTAGATTCATTTTTTAATAAAAAATAAGTGTATGTGTACTATTTTGTTTTTTGCTTTTTTCATGCAGAATTTCTGCAATAAATAAAAGAGTTGTTTTACTTTTTTCTTTAAAAGCCTTTCTTACAACAATCAATTCTAAGGGACCGTCCTTAGAATATGTCATGCTTGCTTGCCTTTTTGATCTCCCCTTATAACACAGTTCTCTCTTCCCTTATAACACAGTTCTTTCTTCCCTTAAACATGGTCTACTACGCTTAGCTTGACCCCTACCCCTCCCTCCTGCCTTCATGACATCATTTATGGACAGAAATCCCCTCACCAACATTTGTCCATATTAAAGGAGTGACTCAAGAATCCAACCAGCACATGCAAAAGGAGTATGTGTTGAGTACATAAAGCAGAAGAGAATTTGTAAGTAATTGTAAAATCATCAGCTGTCATAAAAAATATGACCAGGTTATTTTGAGAGAACGTATATTTTATTACAGCCGTGTAACAATGGTGGAAACCCTGAATCTTAAATGCAAATAGCACTGTAAAATTCCATAAAGGATAATTTTTTATCATACTGATGGCATGGAAAGTTTGATGGAAACTGGAGAGAATTATTTCATGAAGCGTCCTATCCATTATCTATACAATATTTCACATAAGTGTTTTCCAGGTCTTTTTAGCACGCATTTTTGAAATCTTTCAGCTGAATATACACGGTTGAATGGGGTTTCTTCCGAAATGCGGCCTAAAAGAGTAACTTGAAATACACACTGGGAAATTTTGGATGTTCACTCAAGTCTGTTTTTCACACGTGGTGGTGTTCGTGAATCCTGAACTAAGTGTTCACTTCAGCTGTTCGAATTTGCCATTTGTACTAACTTGTAAGTCCGATTCATTTATAGCAGAACAAATAGATAAAATTCTCTGTTGTGATTTTCTTGTCCAAGTAATGGATTGTAAGAAAGCTTGATTTTTATGACAGTTCCTATATTTTGAACCTGGATACTTCGAAGTTGTATTTTTTTGGTCACTTGAACTTTGAAGTAACAAGGTTTTGCTGTATAGTTGGCCCTCCATTACCATGGTATCTTTGTACATGATTTCACTTTTATGTGGTCTGTTAGTTGTGGCCCCTTTTTTGTACATAATACTGATTCACTCTTACATGGTACAATGTTACAGCCTCTTGGACTTAACCATCTCTGACCTAATGTATCCTTAACCAAATTGACGTTACAGCCTAAAGTATACTTAGGTATTTATTATCACATAGGTAATATGAACTAGTAATTACATGGAAATAATTTTTTGTTTTGATGATATACGTTAGTTGATGGCCATTGCTGGTCTGAGTGAGGACATGAGGGTGATAGAAGCACATAAGGATGAATTGTTAGTGATTCTGAAACTTGCATTGATTTGGAAAGTTGCATTGTTTCAAAATATTTATGTATTTCAATGAAAAGTGTTAAAGCAAGTAATTGAGATTTGAAGACAGAAGTTATGTAATTTCCTTTCTCTACTCACTTCCATAACAGATTTAAAGCACAATTGAAGATTCTTCGCTACTTGTCACTTGGTCAATATTTTAATCCACTATTGCCCAAAAATATTTTCTCTGCAGCATCTAAAATCCCCTGAAAGTGTGCTCTGTCAGTGTTATAAGTGTTTATATTCCATTTGAAAATTTGAATAAAAATATTTGTTAGGTGTACAACACTTATTCAATGTAAATGTTTGCCTAAAAACTTAATAATTATCATGCTTTATTTCATTGTATTGCAGTGCCATTCGTTTTGATATATTGTAATATCCAAAATTTCTAAAACAGAGGTTCTCAACCTTTATAGTCATTACATGCATGGTCGATCCTTACATGCATGACTCACTACAATTTGCCAAACTAAAAAAGGAGCAGTAGTATGTAATAATGAAGAGTTAAAGCTAATCATTGTTTTTATTGTTGTTTAAAATGAAAAGAGAGAAAAACTCTGTATAACAAAATTTACTTGTTATTAAATTTTTCAGCAACACACCTTGTGGCTCTTGGTGACACATCATTGTGTTGTCATACATTGTTTGAGATCTGCTATTCTAGGAGATATTCTTATGAGCTTGGAACATAAAAATTTATTACCCATAGGCTTTTAAGATCTTTTAACATAGTTTCAATTTACTGTTTACCAGGAATATAACCATGGTGTAAATAGAGGGCTCATTGTACTTATAGGATTACATTGATTTATGAGTCATTTGTTTGTTAATTTGATTTGTAAGCAAAATTTCTGATATTTATTTTTTTAGCTTCTTGACTTGATGCACACTTTGCATACAAGAACTGCTCAGATTTTCCGTTGGTGGTCTGAGGAACAGAAAACAGATACAAACTCGGAGCAGATACGTCCTTTTATGCCTTCCTTATGGTCAACAGGGTGGTGCCCGTTGCTTCAAGGCATTGCTCGACTCTGCTGTGATTGCCGTAGACAAGTAAGAGTTGTATATGATACTTTTGATATTAATTTTTTACTATGATAATAAACTTGCCAATTATATAATTTATAAGTAGTTGAAATAGTTCTAAATACCATTTATTGTTTTTGTCATCATCAGCTATCCAAATATTTTTCAGACAAAGATGGTAATACAGTGAAATGTCGGTATAACAAAGTCTTGTGGATGACCAAAATATTTTCATTACAATGAAACGCAATTTTCAAAATTCAGAGAAAGCGCAATATATCCTTCCCTTGATAGTAGCGCCAAAAACGGTAACTCTGATTACTGCATAGTGCTTAAGTCATTGTTGTAATC
Organism: Tanypteryx hageni; assembly: GCA_028673005.1. Classification (NCBI taxonomy): domain Eukaryota; kingdom Metazoa; phylum Arthropoda; class Insecta; order Odonata; family Petaluridae; genus Tanypteryx; species Tanypteryx hageni. The sequence goes on from CM054120.1 coordinate 88,532,038, forward strand.
ATAGTAGGAAAGGAACTCATAAAAATAGAAATAGTATGAGCAATATATTGATATAAAGTGAAGATACAACTACAAGAACCCAACCCAAATCCATCTTAACAGAAGGTTTTATTGGAATAAAAAGGAAAAGTTTTTTGATGTACAAACAGTTTTGATTCATACGAGAACATATTACTGTAGGACGTAGTTTGGTATTTGTCCATAGTCATTTACGGTGCCACAGTCAAGGGTAATATATTGCACTTAGCCAAAATGTCAGAATGATGGTTACATATAACAAAATAATTTTAAAAAATAAACCATGAATTAGTATTTACTTCTTAAAAAAGTCCGTAATTTTTTTCTGAATGGTCCAATAGAACTGTAAAAAACCTGCCTATTGGTGCTAGTCAGGTAATCGTCCAATACACTTGCCTGGACTGAGATGTCACAGAGTTTAAATCATTGCAGCATTGTCAGATTCTCAAAACCAAACCCAGTTAAGATCAAAAAGTGTACATCATATTGCGTAAGGAATTTCTTTTTATGAACAAGCTTCATTATAATGATCGTAATTTTTCTTACTGGGGTGAATTTTTATTGTGCTAAACCAATATTTTCGTTAAAATGATATTCGTTAAAATGAAACATTTTTACATAATGTTACAAAGTAAATTGGCAGGGGGCAGAAAATAATTTCGTTTTACTGAATATTTCATTATTCCGGCATTCATTACACTGACATTTTACTGTACCTGATTTTTTAGAGGAGGTGATTTCAGATTCTTGCAGATATAATGGTAGAACAGTTATGAAATTAAAATTTAACTTTTGTCTATTTTAATCTCATTTAAAAATGAAGTCTATTAAATTTAGGTAATATATAATTAAGGTAATGTTATTGTGTTTTAGGTCAGGATGAGTGCCATAACGTACCTTCAGAGAGGTCTCCTTTTCCATGACCTACAAACCTTGACAGCTCAGGAATGGGAGTCATGTTTCAACCAAGTTCTTTTTCCTCTTCTAACAAAGTTGCTTGAACCAGTTCCTCAGCAAGCTCCTGGTGGTCTGGAGGAAACTAGAATGAGAGCAGCCACAGTACTATCCAAGGTAAACATTCTTCCTGAACATTTAAAGAGATCTTTTCAGTGTGATAGCTATGTTGAAGCTTGATATAATTTTACAGGGTAAGAGGACAGTTAACCACTCATCTGGGTATGCCGTATATATACGTCAAGCTGTTTTCTCGGCTGTTTGCTATGAGTATGCCGTAATATTCCGCTACGCAGCTTCTCCGGCAACTAGCTGCATCCTTTTAGTTTATCGTCTCGGCAATAAATGGGCTTCACTTCTTTATTTGGAAAAGATATGCTTATCGTATCTAGAACCTGACTTTGCTTTGCGGGTTGCATTTCTGTTACCCTAATTTTAAAATTAACAACATTTTATGTTATTTATAATATTATTATTTTTTATTCACTTAGTAATTGTGTAAATTTTTCATGTCTTTATACCATATTTTAGGAATTTGTGTTCATTAAATATTATTAACAAATGAAATTTTTATTGTAATAATAAATATATATTAACATTTTAATTCATGTCTTGTGGTAAAAATAGTTTAAGACACAAATTTTAAGAACAAACAACTCAAATACTGAATAATTAACGTATTTTTTAATCGATTTGCGATTTGATTAACCTCAATTGCAATTTAAATGCCCACCTCCAGTTTCGAAAAATTAAAGACCCAGATGAGTGGTTAAAGAACAAATTACTTTGGACAAAATTATTTCTTAATAACCATGCTAACATTCTCCTTGTAGAATAAAAGTAATTACAGTCATCCTATAAAGCGGTATCCTAGAGTGCATTTCCACATATGTGTGATTTATAATGTATGACCATTATATCCCAGAATGCCGTCCAGGTTCATATAAATGAGATTTTTGAAGACCAGTTTCTCTGATTTAAAAAAGAGAATTTCTGACGCTGAGCAATATTATGCTATTTGTCTTCTATCATTGTTACAGTATACCCTTTGTTTCTTTATTCCAGTTCCGAGTTTAATAATGAATTGTATTACAGTTCTTACACTACATGAAATTTGTGTGATGTATACCCATTTATTATTACCATATTTTGTGGTAGATAATGCATGCATTATCTATGCAAAAGAGTTCGAAATCTAGAAAAAACGGGTGTATGCGTTTTACATAGGAAAACAACAATACTTAAAAAAATTATTTATGCCATGTAATATGATTCTTTGATTCCTACGTTCTTTAGCTGACAAATTTACTATATTTCCTCTCATTCTGTTTAAAGACCTGAATGTACATAATTCTGCTAAATCTCAACGCTAAAAATAAAAATTTTTTTAACATGTAATCAACAGGATGGCACAATATACAGGTTTCCCTCTCTCTATGTGGGGGTTGCGTTCCAGGAAAGTGACGCATAAAGCTAATTCACCTAAATAGAACCAATATTTACATATAAAAGATAGGGATACGTTCTACCGGTGATCCTAACTCCCCTGCAAGATGCTCTTATTTTGCTCCATAATGACTTCTTATGGGCTAAATACAAACTTAAAACAATTAACACTGTAAATTATACTCGCCAATAATAGGAAGCAGACGAGCACAAGTGGTGGCTGTTTTGGATGACATAATAGTGGAGGTTTAAAGTGCTGGAAGGTTGTGTTGGCCCAATGCAAGTTCCGCAGGCAAGGGGACAAAACTTCTCAAGTGTGCTCAAACAGTATCACAAGAAATCTCCATCTCATCTCCACTCTGCAATATCCTCTCCATTCTACAATATCCTCTTCACTCTACAGTACCCTCTCCACTTTCATCTCTTTTACTGTAGTACTAATACCCAAATCATAAGAGACATTGAGAGACCAAATGGCTGCCTTGTGGTGTAGTGGAGAACTTTCTTTCATTTGTATTGCACTGGCTGCGTAACTGCATAAGAGCGAATGAAAGATGCATAAAAAGAAATTCTGGTAGCATTAAGTTTGTCGCATAATAGCGAATTCCCATAAAGCGAACCCACATAAAGAGAGGGAAACCTATGCTCCATGAATGGAATACACAGATTTCAAAGGTGGTCTTTATGAGAAATGCGTTTGAAACAGTATCGAAAGATTGGGCAATTCTCGAATTTTTATCTCTGAAACTATAACTCGTAATTGTGTGGTCTCATGAACTTTTTCATAGTAAATGTTTTCCTCGATCCAAATTAAATTTTTAATATATACCCTATAGATCATGTAAGAGCTAGGAAGAGAAAAATATGGTATTTAATTGTTGCTTGACAGATGCCATTTAATGAGATACAAGTGTAAATTTATTTAAGTGTTTACGTCAAGTGGAAGTTCTAATTGACGAATGTAACTCAAAATCACGATAAATTTTAATAAGGATCACTACTACTTAATTAAATTAAAATCTGTCCAGTGGTTTAGATGAAAGTTATAACAGATGGTTGGATGGACGTGATGTGCCCATAAGGCATTTTGCCTACTGCTTCTCTGGTCAAGAACACCTAAAAAAACAGCATTTAGCAAAAGAAAGTTTAATTCTTTAGACATCCTTTCATTTAAGTCCCAAGAAATGAAACATTTCTATTTTCGAACCCAGTCCATTTCTGTAGACAGTACTTTACTAAAAGCCTCTTTAGGTGTCGATCCCTAAAGCTGAAATAATGGTTAAAATAAATTACGCCATTCTCTAGTTAATCAATATTCTTTGGGAGTTGATACATTTACATAATGGTCTTTACCAATCAACAGAAAATTTTCAACTGCACCTTATCTATACATTTTAATGAGCGTTAAAAATAACAAGATGCTCTTTATCAACTAGGTGCACATTATCGATGGGAAAATATGGTATATTAAACCAAGTTTTATAGTAAACCAATATCATTTAAAGATGTATTAATTCAATATTAGTACATTGATTTATTATTATATATCATGTTTTACTATATTATTTGGAGTTTTAACACTTTTGGGACCACCTCTAAAACACATGACAATCCCATCTCCCCACTTAAAAATTTTTTGTTATATATGCATGAATACTATGTAAAATATCATTATTATGCATTACAAGTGAAATCAGTATGGAATTTCAAAAAATAAAATTGGATGCATATGCTGCATCAGCGGGCCACGGCGACTGCTTCCCTGATCCATGACATCATCTAGTTCCTTTTAATTCGATAAACTAAAGGCATTTATTTACTTATGCCACTTCTTATACTTATTATGGATCTCACATGGATAAATAAATTACAAAAAATATGATTAAATAATATTTTTGTTTAATATTGTAAATACTATATGAGAATTTAAGGGATTATGCTAATAAATACGGTATTATTTTACATATTTAAATATCGGTCAAAACAATATTCTAAAAAATCATTTAGAATATGACATTCAAGAACCTTAACTCCCTAACATAATGCTCATATAACGCGATTTCACAAGATTTCAAGGAGCTTAAAGTGAAGTACTGAAGAGAAAAAAAATCACTCAAAAAAAAAACTCTGGACCAATGCTACCACAGTGAAGGTTGAGCCGAAACTGAGGCCCACTGCCCTTATCAGCTCATTCTCAGCTCCCTGCAAGGGTGGGGCATTAGAAATTGTGGGACCTTGGATGCATATGCTGCGTCGGCAGGTAGGCGCACACACTCACTAGGACACAGCATATGCATTGGTAGTCCCGAAAGCATTAGGTAATGTTTTAAGCAGGGATGTAGAGGATGATATACGGTGGTATATGCCGTATACCCTCTGCTTTTTTCGAATGAATAGGGTATATCCTCTGCTTTTAAAATAACTGGGTAAGACCCTACTTCAAAGATTTATTTCTGTATACGGTATACCCTCTGCTTTTTTTGCGACTACAGCACTGGTTTTAAGTGATTTGAAATTTTTATAGGTTTAGTGCATTTTTCCAAAGGTACATAATTAAATAGTGAAAAAAAGTTTTACAGGGTCATCCGAAAAGCATTCTGGGATTTCATTATTTCTTAAATTTGTAACGTGACCATGGCGTTTGCGCTAAAATGTGTAAAAACTCTCCAAGTTTGATTGCCATCTTCCCCACTAGGCGGTAGTGTCACTAGTGCTGCATGCCACATTGCATTATGGTATTCAGCCAGTAAAATGGCGTCCATGCAGGAGAAAGCGCAGCATGTTATGGTTTGCTGAATTTAAATCAATTGTAGCCATTCAACGTGAATTTCGACGTACATATGGAACAGAATCAACTACTGACAAAACAGTTACTCGGTGGTTTAACTAATTTAAAGTAACAGAAAGTGTTGAAAAGAAGATATCAACAGGAAGACCACGAACATCCCAAGAGACGCATCAGTGTCCTTTGTTCGAAGCCCCAGAAAGTCTGTCGCACTTCTGAGTGTGGAACTTAACATACCGAAGACCACCATCCAAAATGTGCTGCATAAGCACTTATGATTGTATGCATACAAGATTCAACTACGACATGAAATTAAAGTCACTGATGGTCCACAACATACGTGGACAGAAATGGAATACTGCTTAGATGTTTGTAGGGCTACAAATGGTGCTGACATCGAGACCTATTATGGTAAGACATCAAACTTGGAGAGTTTATACACATTCTAGTGCAAATGCCATGGTTACATGGCACAAATTTACAAATCTATGAAACATTGAAATCCCGGAATTCTTTTTCGATGACCCTGTATAATTAAAATTAACCCAATGGGTTCCTATGTTCCCATAGACTTAAGGAATACTATAAAGCAGTTTCCTATTACACAGTGTTTCTGCATTATTTGAAAGAGACTGTATTATGTCAATAATGCTTTCCTCATTGATAAAAGGCTGACCAGATCCATATATTGTACCCATACTGCATTTTTATTATTTTCAATGCAATTCAATATTTCTGCAGAAAAGGTTCTATAAACTTTGTTGTTGGAAAGAGCATCCTTATTTATACAGCCCAGAATATGGCAGATTTATGTATTATGAATCATGCCTTTTATTTTAGGTCTTTCTACATCACTTGTCTCCTCTGTTATCATTGCCAACGTTTACTGCTCTTTGGCTGACAATACTTGATTTCATGGACAAATACATGCATGCTGACAAGAGTGACCTACTGGTGAGTGACATAACTTTTAGTTTTATTTATTTGTAAGATGGTTAGCAATTTATATTAATTAAAAGTTGTCACAGCAAAATTATTACTGTTTTATGCTACTGCTCTGACTTTCTTCTAGGTAATTTTTACATAATTTTTTGATTCTCTATCGCAGAGGTAAAATTTATTTATGCCCTGAAATATATTTTATGATTTTGAATTATCAGTAATTTATTTTAAAACCTTGATTGCATATAACATAAATTGTTTAGCTTGTATGAATAAAAATATTTATTTCTTTTTCAGTATGAGGCTATCCCAGAGTCTCTGAAAAACATGCTTTTAGTGATGGACTCTGCCAAAATTTTCAGCACCCCTGATGGTTACTCTCCGCTTTGGACAATTACATGGGATCGTATTAACACTTTCTTACCTTCCCTCAAAGAGGAACTGTTTAAGTCTCATCCTTCCGGTAAGTTAATAGTTGAGCTGAGAAGTTTCTCCAGTGATTTATTTTACAAAAATCTAAACAGCTGTACTTTTCTCATTAATATCTTTTTGTCAAAGCTAGAATTCCTTATGTCATTTCTAATTTTTTAACAAATTTAGATGTAATCCTTGAGGAAGGTCATGTTTGTAAATATTGGATAATGGATGAGTATGTTTAATCATTCAAAATAATTTATATGTATCTGGGAAGGAAGTTTTTGATGAAGTTAGAATATTCGGTTCAGCCTTAGAAAGATGGAAGTATTTGTATATACAGGTATCCCTTTATTTATGCATTTGGTTTGTGTTTTTGCATATGCGTGATTTTATTTTTACCACCATTTTTCAATATACATGTCGTGTATTCACATTATCGCGGTTTTATTCTTACAGCCATTTTTTCAATATATGCATCACGTATGTGCATTAATGTGATTCATTACATCCACAGTATGTACCATTGATATATTTTATTGTTAAATATGTCATAGATTCTTGACCATGAATTATCTGTGCAGTGATACCATTCATTGTACCATACGACTGAGTAGGGTTTCCCAGGAATTCCTATGGTGGTAGAATCTCTTTTCTTATTCCCATCTTTAAGTAAACAATGCACTTGAACCCACTTTTTTGTCCTGAAGCGGGGTTTTCTTCTAGAAAGTGACCCACTGTTAGCAGTAACAACTGTTAAGGGTTGACCCTCACAAAAATATTGAGTTGGGTGAGGAGAATATATCTGTATAGCAGTGTTTTCAACCGGTATTCTGCGGAACACTGGTATTCCACTGGCATTGCCTAAGTGTTCTGCGAAATATTCTACCGAAAATAATTTTTCTAAAATTTTAGATTTCTTAATCAATTTACAAATAAAAAGTATTTTTATTTTGCTCTCACACCATAAGCCCATCTATCGGGTAAGCAAAAAGTAGCAGGTTACAACTTCTAACCCGTTGCAGTATGCATGTGCATTCCCACAGCCAAATATATATGTATGTATATAGGTGTTCTGCCAATTTTTTTTCCATTCCAAAGTGTTACGCCACTCAAAAAAGGTTGAAAAACATTGCTGTATAGGAAAGTTCACTGATCAAAGGAGCTTTGAGACATTTGATTTATGGCAGAAACTCAACGCACAAAAAAATGAAGGAATTGTAAAAGTGGATGCTGCACAGGATACCATACCATACATGCCTTAAGGGGTGAAAATACTCATTAAATCAAATTTAATGACATTTCTAAGTAGAACATTTCTGATCATGAACATAAACAATGCCTATTGCATTATTTTCAATGGGAAGAATATTTTTGATTTAAGCATTTGAGCTTTACGCAACAATTTACAGGAATGCATCTGTCATGTAAATAGGGGGATACCAGTCTAGTGTTTAGTAAATAAAAAGTACTATACAGTTTTTTAAAATTCATATTATTGGGATTTAAAAGTTAGAACATTCATGTAAATCTTTTGCTGCCTTTTTATTTTATGTATGAATGATGAATATAATAAACATGATAATTGTATTTTGGGAATTTCTTATTCAATATACAGTGGAGCAGCAAGGAAGACCTGCTGAAAGTGATGCAGTGGTTCAATCATCTCTGACGGAGGTGGATTCCAGTGACACTTGCAAAGATAATGTGCATTCACAAGTACACTCTTCCATAAGGTAGAAATGAACTCTGATATTATTTTAAAAATCATTGTGCAAAACTTCTCTCAATAAAGTCTTTCTAATTCTTAATTTTTAAATTTTTTTAATAAAATATTAAAATATAAAACCCAAATGGTTTTTTAGTAAGCCTTTTTATAAAAACATTGCAAGGAGCCTCTGCATTCACTCAATACAATCATGCCATACTGCTTTTCTTTGAAATAAATGTTAGCTATTTATGAAATCCTTAGTGTAACATATCTACTAATACAGTAAAACCTCTCATTAACGAAAATCAAGGGACCCAATTTTTTGTCTACTCGTTAGTCAGAAATTCGTTGATCGGAAGTCATTGGGCGTTGCATAACTTCAGGGGCGCATTGCCTGTTAGATTATACGGGAGCAACGGGGCTATCCAAATGAAGGCATATGCGCAGATACGGCGTAACTCTACTATAATATGCCCATTTTCAGGAAAAAGTATCATATAAGTGGACGATATTCAAGATGCGCCCTCAATATTTAATAACCAGCCATATTGATTTGGAGCTCTGACGATACAATGCTTTCTTATGGGAAAAAAGGGCCACTTTCATTCATCTCATTTTGCAATGTTTGACAGTGGCAAGCACCAAATAACTGAAATGCAATGTTATTTTTTCTAGCACTGGTTGGCAGGTTTTGCACGAAAACATCCTCGGCAATTTTTGACCACTATAGCGAGGGTTGCAAATATTTCAAAACGAAATTAATGAAAGCAGCATTTTCCTCATAAGAAAGCACTAACTGTTGTTGGCACTCCAAATCAAGACTCCAATCAATATTTTTCACTAACCTTCTTAACAACACTCCAGCTCCGTCTCTGACGAATAAATTACCTATCACAAAAAAGTGTATAGGAACCACCTCACCATGATACATACCTCATTGCTGTAATCTTGCGATGAAATTCCCTTTAAATGGATTAGGGGATGAATTTAATCAGGAATGATTTCAAATACAACACTTTTTTAAAAGATTTAGTTAAAATACATCAACATTTTTTAAAAACAAATCTATTTTTTTCTGTTTCAAATTCTTTGTGAATTCTCGGGAAACGGCAGTCTCCACTTCCCTAAAAGCATGCATAGCGGCATCACTACGACTCTCGGATGAGATTGTCAATGGCGCGAGAATGCCGGAAACAGGAAATACGTCATCATGCTAGAAAACGTGCTATGATTGGCTTGTTGTAAGCTTAACGCTAATTGGCGACTGTTTTCAATCGTTTTCCATATGTATGTAACTGAAAAAAAAGTTTAGCGAGCAAAATTTCATTCTAAAGAGGTAAATATAAACAGAAGTGACCACTTTTTCTTTCGTTGTTCGGAAGTTTTCGTAGTACGAAAGTTCGTAGTAAAGAGGTTATAATTAGGGATTTTGTATATAAGTTTGGCAGGACCGCCATCAATAGTTCGCTATCCGGAGGTCTTCGCTATAAAGGGGTTCGTAACGTAGAGGTTTTACTGTATTTTAAAATCCTATTATGCGTAACTTTCTGACTCATATACATGCCAGTGGCATAGCTCATCCCTAAACTTAAAGTTTATTCAATCTACAGAAGAAGCTGGATGAGAGAGGGAAAGAGGTTGGAGGTTGGGTTGTAGGAAGGTATGGAGGGAAGAAAGCTGAGTGATGTTGATAGAAAGATAGGTGCATGTTTTTATTCTAGGGAGTAATGTGTCTATGAAATAACTGAAGGTGAGGTGAGAGAGAAAGAGGAACTTCTGTATCCCAGCAGCATTTGTGCATGTGAGTGCAGTGATCCACTCTGACTATATTTACCTGTTCATCACCCTTTCCTTAGCATCAGCAAGAGTGTGTTGCGGCATTCACCTCCATAAAACACCCATCTCAACCTCATTGTAAATCTCATCAAGATTAAGTTCCTCATTTTGCATTAAATTCACTTAAATAACATTTGGCAGCCTCTCTCTCAGCAGAAGTTTCTTCACCAGTAGCCATTAAGAGGCAAATGCCATGCCTATATTTGAACTTTTATAACCAATCTTGATAATACTTACAGACAGTTATGGCTGTAGGTAATTTAGCTTCCCCGGCATGAGGAAGTGCTCCTTAAGTATAGTGTCCTGGTTAGCTGTTTAGCTCGCTGGTACCTCAGACAGGCTTTGCATGTGGAACTTATATTCAAATCAGTTTGAAATTGGTCTTTTCCAAATCAGTTTGAAATTGGTCTTTTCCATAAGCATTGTTTCTGATATGGGGTCCCCTTCACTATGAACTAGTCTATTTCTATGTTCTCTTTAACCTTTATTGGCCGAATGTGCCGTATATGGCCGGAGTAGTTCTGAGACCGCTTACAGAGGTCGTATTTGACAAGGAGTTGAGAGATTGGGATGAGAACACCCCAGAAGAATTGCATCATGGCAGACTAAAGCAGGAATACTCAAGGTCAAAGACTTCGGGAAGGGGAGGCCTCTGACAATCAGTAAACACACTTATCTAGGCCCAAGTTCTCCAACTCCTTTTCACACTTGAGAACCTGTACACCCTGAAAGGGAGCTCCAACCCTGTATTGTACTCGTTATTTTCTTCTTCGGTTTGGGCATCTGCATTTTGTGAGCTGTCTTATTCACTCATCCAACCAGAGCGATAGTAAGCTAAGGCGAGTGAAGTTTTTGTAATATTAATATTTTTTCCACAAAAAACAGAAGAATGTAATCCTTCATTAATTTTAGTATAAAATGTTTTGTATTTTAACATTTCATGAGTTCATTAAATATGCAATTTTTCCAGAAAAGGAACAAAAATACTTAAAATACCCCAAAATAAATTTGGTGTTTATAGGTTAACTGTATCCCATTTTGCAAAGAATTTAAATAATATTTTATGCTGCTTGTTTTTGTCAACTTCAGAAAATTTGAATAATATTCATTCATTGTTATTTTTTGTCTTTTTATCTCAAAATAAGTGGTGAAATTACATTGCTTCTCTCTCTATCTATACCTCTTCTCACAAGTGTTCTTGGAACTCCTGAGAGATTGAAACTGTGGAGATATATTTTTGTTATAACAATATGTTTATTCTTTTTGGAGCTCTCTGAGTGGTTGTTTGCTAGCATTGTGTTTGTCCATTGATAATCATTAGTCCTGACATCTAGCAGCAAGAAGTTGAGCAACCATAATAACTATATTTTATTAGCTAAAAGTTTGTTGCGTTCATTAGATGAGTTAAAACTGAAAATTTGCATTGAATTTCAATTTGCACACAGCTAGTAGTTAATTAATTACTAAAAGGAGTTTCACACAGGAATGGTTTGATTGAAATTTAAGAGATTTCAGAATAAATATTCTTTTGATGCAGCAAACACAAAGGTATCCTTATGTTGAAGATTTTAATTCATTAGGAAATAATTAAGAATTGCATTTGAAATACCTTGTGTGATTGAGAGAATAGGTATTAGCTAATGTAAGGTTGTCTACAAATGCATTTCAGTTAATGTCATTCTTTGGATTTATACAAAATAATAAGTATACCATTTATTCCCATATTATTCTTGGAGATAAATCTTTTGTACTTAATTTAAAAAGTTCCAGTTATTATATTTGCTAAGCAACTACAAGGCATATAATAAACAACTAGTTTGTAGTTGAAAGCCTATCTAACCATTGATTGTTAATATTGTTTTTGTTTATGAAGATTACTGTGTAAGTCTTTCACATTACATTAAAATGAAATATGTGTTGTAATAATTTGCCGCTCATGTTACATTCTTGTTTTAACAGAGCTCTTATAATTATATAATAAATGTATTTATATTTTGTTAATTGAAATTTTATTGCCTGTCTACCTATCACAGTCATCAAACATCAAGGAACTTTGAGACATCAGAAAGTCAGCAGTTTCCTTATGTTCCTGTTTTCACCCGTTCGGGACAGGTGAAGTATTTTCTTATTCAAAGTGTTTTGCATTCTCGTAGAATTAACTGTGGATGCTTGGCTGCTTGGAGTGTAATGTGCTCTATAATGGAACCTTGTATCTAAAAAAATAACTGTGCTGATATTTAACATAGTGGTTAGTTAATCCATGTCAGAAACCCCTAACTAACATCACTGCTTCTGTAATTTTAACCAAAACAAATGGATGAGTTTGACATAACCTTAGTTACTATGAAGTCGAGAGATGAGCGTATAATTTTTAAGCCATTGTTGCATACCATAAAAGAGAAAGTTCTTTTTTATGTGCAAACAAAATTGATAGGAACATTTTTGTATTTGAAGTGAAATTTATGCTAAATTATCTGGATTAAAATTTATTTTGTCAAAAATCGGTATTTTCTTTTCTATTTACACTTTCTCTTTGCTTAGGTTTGTTTTGAAATTCAAAAACCCAAAATAAATCTTAACTTATAATCACACTTGATTAATGATGCATCCAAGTAATGAATTCTGCTATTGGCTCTTTTTAGAAATTTAGACGTCACTGCTTTCCTCAGTATATGTTGTTATCTTTTTTACTTATGTAAAACCTCTCATTAACGAATATCAAGGGACCCAATTTTTCGTCTATTCGTTATTCGGAAATTCGTTGATCGGAGGTTATTGGGCGTTGCATAACTTCAGGGGCACATTGCCTGTTAGATTATACAGGAGCAACGGGGCTATCCAAATGAAGGCATATGCTCAGAAACGGAGTAACTCTACTAAATTATGCCCATTACATCTTTTCAGGAAAAAGTATCACATAAGTGGACGATATTCAAAACGCGCCCCCAATGTTTAATAATCGGCCATATTGATTTGAAGCTCCAATGACACAATGCTTTCTTATGGGAAAAAGGGCCACTTTCATTCATCTCATTTTGCAATGTTGGACAGTGGCAAGCACCAAATAACTCGGAAATGCAATGTTATTTTTTCTAGCATTGATTGGCAGGTTCTGCACGAAAACATCCTCTGCAATTTTTTATTATGCGACTTTTTTCGAGGATTCAATGTGTGATACTCGCTGAGCCTATCCTAAAGCATCTGTTGAGTTGCTAAATTTATAAAAAATATTGACAGCAACGCCAATTAATAAACTACTATTTGACCACCACGGAGCGGGTTGCAAATATTTCAAAACGAAATGAAAGAAAGCAGCATTTTCCCCATAAGAAAGCACTAACTGTCGTTGGCACTCCAAATCAAGACTCCAATATTTTTCACTAACATTCTTAACGACACTCCAGCTCCGTCTCTGACGAATAAATTATCTATCACAAAAAAGTGCATAGGAACCACCTCACCATGATACATACCTCATTGCTGCAATCTTTTGTTGAAATTCTCTCTAAAAGGATTAGGGGATTAATTTAATCGGGAATGATTTCAAATACAACACTTTTTTTAAAAGATTTATTAATAAATCAACATTTTTTAAAAAACGAGTCTATTTTTTTCTGTTTTAAATTCTTCGTAAATTCTCGGGAAACGGCAGTCTCCACTTCCCTGAAAGCGTGCATAGCTGCAGCACTACAACTCTCGGATGAGAGTAAATATCTTTCCACTACATCCAGTGCTGCACATACGTCGCTTGACTTCGGCCGCACCAACTCCAATTCTCCGTCTTCCTCCATATTGGACACTTCTACCCCTTCGGGATCCTCACTTTCCACAGAGTAGGTCAACAACTTGTCGTCTACATGGGCAAAATCTTGAAAAGACGCCGAGTTTAAATTTAAACCTGCCCTTAATTCCTCCCACCCTTCTCCCTCAGGTTCCACACACTTCTCACTTGCAATGGAATCACAAAAAAATCCCTCCCTTGCATAGCAGTTTTTTACGTTTGACGGTGAGACGGCTTCCCATGAAATGCAAAGCCGTTGCATTGCCTGCAAGAGGTTCCATTTAAGGAGGGTTGCATTTCCCGCCATCGTTGTGAACCACCGTTAAGCACTAAATATCAAAAGGAATTGATATTTAACGCACTTCTTCTCACTCAATAACTTGTCGCACTTTTACACCTTCTCTCACCTAGGACACACCGGTCAATGGCGCGAGAATGCTGGAAACACAGGAAATACGTCATCATGCTAGAAAACGTGCTATGATTGGCTTGTTGTAAGCTTAACCCTAATTGGCGCGTTGGCGACTGTTTTCAATAGTTTTCCGTACTTATGTAACTGAAAAAAATGTTTAGCGAGCAAAATTTCGTTCTAAAGAGGTAAATAAAAACGGAAGGGACCACTTTTTTCCTTCGTTGTTCGGAAGTTTTCGTAGTACGGAAGTTCGTAGTAAAGAGGTTATAATTAGAGATTTTGTATACAAGTTTGGTGGGACCCCGTCAATTGTTCGTTATTCGGAGGTCTTCGCTATAAAGGGGTTCGTAAAGTAGAGGTTTTACTGTAGTACACTAAAACCTCAATTTAACAGACTTCAGAAGCAACAGACACTGTCATTAGAGATTAAGATTGAAAATTCTCATCTATCTCAAATTGAGAATGATCAAATTTAGCACACCCTTCAAAGTTTGATCAATTGGACTGGCATTTAACCTCTTAAGCGGGGAGAGCATCTATAGATGCACCTTGAAAAAGAATTATTTTCTCAGTCAGTCGAGTGTTTATAGATGCACTTTCTTCGATAGTCTACTCGGTAAGGTTTTGCAGTCTATCGTGACTTTTCTCAGCTTGAGATTTCCAGGAAGTAAATATTGGCAATGGTGTAGGCTCAAAAAATTTGGAGTTTTGAAGGTTTTTCTAAAGTCACGTGACCTCAGTTGAGAATTCTCAATGATGGTATATATTTTCTGAATCTCTAGAAATGAAACAATCTTCTCATACTGTACATAAACAATATATTTGGTATGCATTCAGTAGAACATTTATTTATATAACATCTTTGCTACATACTTGGGTGGCAGTATTCTTTCAGATTTAACCCTTTTGCTGCTGCCAACTCTCTGGAACTTCTCTCCTCACATGTGGCAGAAATGTTAACTCTCTCCGTAACTTCTGTCCATGCAGGTGGAGAAAATTTACTGGGAAAATAATACACGATGCCCTGTTTGCATTTGATAATGTCAATTTATTATTAAAAATCAAAAGAACAATTCATTTAATAATTTTTCAATGTGTGGTAAACCTTTAAAGTCATCAAAAAACAATGCATTATCACATTCACAGCACCAGAATCTAGTGTCTTTTCTACACCCTTCCTACGCTTCATATTTTTGCACACAAAGCATGGCCTTTGGGCATTCTTTTTATTTTCTGTTGCTGGAATGTTTTCACAAAAATGTCTTGCACTCAGTCAATCAGGTATATTTTCAATACGTCCCAAACTCGCTCAACCTGAAGACCTCCGTTTTACCATTACACCATATTTTTCAAGTAATTGTCGCACAACTGCCCTGACAAAATTCCTTATAGGAGGTTTTTTCCCAGATTTTAACTTGTAGAAATAAAGTGCATTCAACATACTAATGTCTACAAAATGAAAAAATAATTTTTTATGCCATTTCAATGACTTTCTTACATACTCTATGGAACTCTCACTTCCATTTGAGGAGCTAGAAATAATATCCTCAAAAACATTTTCACTCTCACTATTGGATGCAAACAATATATCCACAACATCTTCTTCAAACTAGAAAGTTGAAGAAAAATCTTAAAATAGAAGTATGGTGATATTAGGTTGACTGTTGTAGGAAATTATCAATTTTTTTATTTTCAGGCCAACAAGTAATTTTGGTGTGTATTCAACTAATAATAAAATAGTTCATTTTGCAAGATATTAATATTTGTAAAATAATATATTTTATAGAGCAGAAACAGGTGTCAGCCATGGCACAGAATTGTCACTACTGTCCCTAAGTCGAGCAATACATCCTGAGCAGAGAGAAAGTTGTTCAGTTCCTTTGGATTAATAATAATTATTTTTCTATCAATGGCCAATTCCTTTTGCTGAAGCAAGTACCGTAAATATCCTTGTGTAGTATGAATTTATTTTTTCAGAATTTCATGGGTAAAAAATGGGGTGCATCCTATAAAGGTGTACGAAATTCTTTTCAAAACAATGGTGGCTTCCATTGAGAGGAGAAGGAATAATAAGGGGACTATGCCCTAAGTATGCTTAGGTGCAATTCATTTTATCCATGCTCACATGCCAATGATGCAGCTATCCAACTGCCTGTTTTAAATCATGAAACAGTTACTGCTGCCAATTTGGCAGTGAATATTTTACCAGCTGCTTCTATTGTCAGCTGTCTTTGTTCCTTGAGCACTCCCAATTGCACGATACCCATGAGCCCCCTCATATGTCTGGCTTCATCAATGCAATTCTGTAATGAGGTAATAAAAGTGCCCCTTTCAGTTGGAGAAACTGTGCACATCTAGGGCTGTGGCCTAACATTTCTCATTTTGTTCCTGCACTGCCTAGAATGTTGTATTGTATAAATTAATTGAAAACATAAAATTTTTATAGCTTCTACATTTAATGATCATTTCTGTAACTCCTTCATACCCATTCATGCATTTCCAAAAAATGCTGAATTTACAAAACTAAAGTCGAGAAAAATGTAAAATTTTACAAACCAAGTTATATGTGTGATTGGTCAGTCTGTAGTAGTTTTGGAACTGGGAATTTACTCGATATTTCTTATTCTTGATTCCCGGGAAATTTTTTAATGATTCCTGGGAATTGTTGGTTTGAATTTTGTGCCAAGTCAAATTTTTCCCGAATTGCCTTCATAGCTGGTTTTTTTCCTCCGAATTTCAGCCCCAATGTTAAACTATCAAAATGTTTTTATTTTTTTATTTTATTTATTACTCTATTATCCAAATCAATGGTACCCAATTACATGAAATCGGCAACAATGCAAATTACTAAGAATTCATCAAATTCTCGTGTTAAAGCTGATCTGTTGATCAATTCGACACGTATTAAAAAATCGATGGCAGGAAAACATACTTTCGTTCTTTAGGCGCTCGTTGTTTCAACATATTTGTCGCTTATCGATTGGTGCACCAGCAGCATCCAACAAGTACACCTGCAGTTTGAATAGTATAACCTCTATAAGAGCACGTGTTTGGTATAAACTTTGATAAGTTATAACGTGAAGTGAGGACTACCGTATATGCTGGCATATAAGTCGACCTCGATTTTTCGGATTGTAAATACATGACTAGACATTTGCCATATAAGTTGACCCCCCACTTTTTTGCTAAAAAATACTTAGAATGAAGAATACAAGGAATTTTATGGTTTTTAAAACCTAAATGTAATCTTTTTCCAATAAATGCAGTGTCGATTTTTGAGTTATGAAATCATTTGTTTAATTTAAGAAAGATCAGTCATATGCCATATTGCCATGTATTAGTGGAATGTATTTCCACTTATCCTTCGTTCCTGTAATTGCAAATAGATCATTTATATTTTTGAGATTCAGTAATAAAAACAAAAGTTAAAATTTTAATTAACTATTAAAAATAATTATCTAAAATTTTCTAAAATAAATGACCAAGTATGTAAACAATGGAGCAACTGATTTAAAAAGAATATTCTAGCCAAAAAGTTGTACTATAGCTGGAATGTATTTTTATAAATGTAAGTTTTAGAATATAACAAGAAAAAATATATTTTAATAATATAGGAATTTTTACATGCACAAACTTAAAAGGACACTTTTGTGTGGTATTCCTCCAAGCAGGATATCATGTAGAGTCCCATGCCACGTTTTCCACACCGGAAATTCGTGCGAGAGTCTCCTCACGATGAACACAATCGGAAATGCAATATTTTTCCCTTAGCCAGTCAGGGCTTTTTTTCTTTGGCCTCGAAATGCCCCAAAATACCAATGGGGTAATCAGGTCTTTCTCGCATGGCAGTGTGTGCTGGAAGAGCACTCGAACCCTCCTCGTTCAAGTGTCTTACGAGTGCAGCCGTCCAGCTTGACAAACTGCCAGTTGCGGATTAGATTAAGAATCTGCAACAAAATAAAATATCATCACAAACTCAAGCAAAGCAAATAAACAATAAAATACTGACCTTGTGAGAGAATGAAATCTCACTGAAAGAAAATTCATTTTCACTGCTGCTGGGCAATTCAGTGGTTTGAGGACGACTGTCTGCATTGTCAACCAATGCGTTTCTGTGAACTTGGAATTGTCCATCTAGTCCCAAAAGATGAGTAGCATAGGAATATGCACAACTTGAAAATATATATTACCGTTACTTTCCCCGACCATATGGCTGAGTAGTATAGAAATTTTGAGACAAGGGTTTTTGGGAATATCCTGCAATAAACTGGCTGAACTGCTCCTTTTTATTGCCCCTCTAGTCTAGTAAAATTAGCCAAAATAGTGGAAAAAATTTTAAGTCTTGCAAAAATGAAGAAATAAGTGAGAATATAATGGGTTTTATGGTATCAGTGTGAAAGGGAATGGGATGGGAGAGGGAAGGACTCATTTGCTGTGTAGCTATGTCTCTCTCCGTCGACAGGTAATTCAGGAGAGAACCTCAATTAGTATACAATCATTATATGCACTCGCACTGCAATATTTTCATACCCGAGTCATTCCATATCAATCTATGTGGCGACTGGGGCAACCAGCTGCCGACTCAAGGACATATGTTATCCATAAGCGAGCAGAGAAGGCCTTGTGACTCAGAGTGCATTATAATGCACACAAGGCTGCTGGATCCTACAACCCAGCGTGCATTTAAATGCATGCTACTCCTTTAACCTTTTCGCTGCTATGGACGTTAAGCTTCTGCATCTGCTGCCTGCGCCGAGTCCAGTGGCCTTGATGGTACCCTTGTGCTGAATACTTTCTCTAGGAGCTCTGCGTCTACGTTCTTTCATTCTTCTTTAGTCTCTTTATATTTTAAAAGTTATTTTGTCAATCATTTACATTCATATTGATTATTAACCATCTCGAGAACATTTTTTCATCTTTTTTGTTGATTCTTTTTATTATTAGATTTTAGACAACCCTAAAACAAACTTTCCGGAATAAATAAAATAATGTATACAATGCCACTATATTTTACCTTTTTCCTTTGAATTTGGCTATCATCTTCGTCTTCAGATTCTGAGGAATAGATGGGAGATGGTGCGATTCGTGTATGCGATAGCCCTGAAGTTGAAGGCTGTGTATCAGATGTTGACGTTGATGGCTGGGGAGTAGTTACATCTTGGTCTCTTTGGGGAAAGTCACTTGAAAAATATTCATCTTCTGAGGAAAATATAAATATTCCTCACTGTCACTTCTCGTTAGAATTTCGAGTAACTCCTTATCGGTAAGTGTATCCTCCTCCATTCTCACGTAAGTTCAAAAGAAAACAAAAGAATCTAAATGCGACTGAAAAAACGAGGTTTGAGCACAGGATGTATTACGTATGAAAGTTGACACAAAACTGAAGATATTTCTGGATTTTTTCCATCTGTTTTAGGCCTTTTAGGGCATAGGGGGTGAGAAAAGTGGGGGCTAAGGGACGAAAAAGGTTTTATGCAGGTGCAAAAAGTCCGGGGAAATGAAGCAGAAGCAGCCTTTTTCATCGTCCAAGGTTAGACTAAAAACAGCTTGAAAATATGTGTCTACGCCATCTACAGAGTGCCTAAAACATCTGTTAGTACCACAAAAATCCACGGCACTTCGTTAGGATCAATACGACTATATGCATTTTGAGCAGCAAACGGAAAAGCTTGAAACACATATATGCGTCGTTAGCAGTCAGGGCACTGCTCTTCCCGTCCGCATATATGCATCGATAGCAGCAAAAAGGTTAAACTGAAAGCTCGTAAATTAGCATGATCACAGCAAGAATTCAAAGCTAGTAATGATTGGTGCATACGAATGATGCAGCATAACAGTTTTTGCCTGGTACAAAGAATTTCTCTTTGCCAATGTTACCTTCTGACTACACGGACAAACTTACTACTTTCCAGAAAGATGTAACAGCATTGCAGAAAATTCACGATTTCCTTCAGAACCAAATGGATAATGCAGATGAGACACCTATTTATTTTGACATGCCATACAGTTACACAGTCAATGAAAAGCGCACAAAAACATCATTATAAAAACTTCGGTGAATGAAAAGATGCACATTACTGTAGTGCTGGCAGTGTTAGCAGAGGGCACAAAGTTACCACAGTATGTTATTTTAAAAATTGGTATTACATAGTTTTTCCTGAATAGACCTTGTTCTTTGTTGTTGTTGTTTTTAATTCAAAGTCGTCTTCCTTTCGGGTTAATATGATAATTATATTTGAGTGATTCCACGTGGTGGTGCTATTTGTTGAATCTAGTGTCTTGGTGATATTTAGGGTAAAGAGGATGATGGAATGAAGGTTTGAAAGAAATTGACATAAGAGCTGGAAATTGGGATGATAATGGGCAGGTTAAGGCATAAGTTGTGGATGGCTGACAGATGAGGATATGCTTAAAGAAATTAAATCAGCAAAACATTTTGGGCAGAAGAAACGGGGATAGAAGTACATTTAAAATTATTGTATTTGTCAAAATTAGTCTATTTTTGATAGAAATAAAACATTGACTGTAATTTCCATTGAACAGTGAAAATTACAGCAATTGTTTTATTTCTATGATGGAATCTTTTCACAAAGTCAAGCCTTCCGAAGTGGAATTAGTCCATTGTTATTGAGAGCTGGGCATTTATTTCTTTATCTCTTCTAAAGAGATTTATGTATGCATATAGCACATCAACATAATTTCTCTAAGTCTGAAAAAGGGTATAAGTTATGTAACACAGAGGTGTAGATGGGTCAAGACTTTGGTGCTATTCCACTCATAGAAGTGTATTACCCAAGGGGATCACCCCTCCAGCTCACCTCTTGGCTTAGCCCTGATTTGATCATACTGCTTTAATATGGCTCAAGCTTTATCAATGGTTTTGGAGAATGTATCAGAAAATGCTTTTTTTTTATTAGGTGCATTGTTTATTTTAAAGATTTTCCATGATGGATGGTTTTAGTCCTTATTTAACATGTCCATGAAAGTTACTGGTGGTCTCCCTGAAATTTCTAGCCAGAATACCATGGCATTCTTAGGCATTGCGGATGGATTTCCAGAGTACTGCAAATACTGTAAAATGAAATCCCATTTGAAAATATTTCTCAGATTTAATGTTAACTCCTTTTTGCTGTTAATTTCAAAGTCTTGTATTATTATCAGATTATTGATTCAATATTTTTTCTTATATACATTTATAAATCTAAAATATTTTTTATGGGCATGCCATGAAAATTTTCTGAATATTATGTATCATTAGTTAAAAAGGTTTAGGAAGTGCTGTAGTAAACAAAAAAAAATTTGCATGAATTTTATTTTCTCACGTAGTGATAGCACAGATAGTGAAATAGTGGATGGTTATTTGACATGGAATTATCGCAGTGCATGAGAACCTTATCTTTGGGTAATGGTGATTTCGTCAAATCCCATAGGTTAACTTTTCGTCATCATCCTTTGTCCAATAGATGGTGTCTGCACCGATTGGAAACCTGCCCAAGTTGACCAGAATGAGTCCTGAAGGAGGAACCCTATCCCTTACTGCTACCTTACCAATCACATATTCATTCACCATTAGTACACAGAGTGTGTCTAACACCTTTACATCTGCTTCAATGTTAAACCCGACTACTCCATCTCTTAGTTCCTCCTCCCCTCTCTCCTATGTCTTCTCCCCCGGAACAGGCAATCTGCCCGAGAGTGGTATTCCAATGTTGAATACTCATCCACGTCCTGAAACCTCTGGCTCATCCTTAGCAAATTTGGGCTTTATTAAAAGTTCGAAGCAGCAACATATGGTAAGTCTGCTTGAAATAGTTTGGTTTTATTTAGAATGGTGCTGTTGGATAAAAAAGCTGTATTTTAAAAATGTTTTTGTCAATTCATAGTTTTACAAAAATTGCGCTACATTCATTTATCATTTTGTTTAATAGGAAAATGGACCAAAGTGGTAATTAGAGCATGAACCAAGAAGAATTTTCAATTTCTGACCACGATTTGAGCTATTTTACAGATTATTTTTTCTGTGGAAATATCAGTTTTCTCATTTTTTATTGTTACTAGAGCTGGCATTTTATTGTGTCATGAAATTAGCTGAAGGATTATTTTAAGTGCCATATACCTGCAATTTGTAAATAACTATTCCATTTACATTTCACCAAACAAAAAATAAGAATTTTTTTCATCAAAATGTATAAAATGTAATTGCTAATAATTACTGTTTACCATCTTTTGTATTTAATATTATATTATTTTCGTGTATTATGTAAGTAAACCTTTTTTGACTCTTTCACTTTTGATAAACATTGCTGCTGATGAGGAATTTTATTGGCACATAAGTGAATGTAAATAGCTATTTATCAGCATTGATTTGCTGAAATAGCATTTAGCAGAGCTTACTATAACTAGAATAGTTAAAAATACCTCAAAAGCAATCATTATATCAGAGAAAACACAGCTGAATCTGTTTTGTGTAGGAAATTCAGTAACTGCTAGGAATTCAGTTCACTAACATTGCTTTTCTGTAAAAATTTCTCCAGTAAAAGTACTTTTAGTTCATTTAAAGAATCTCCCTTACAATCTGAGATGCCAATTTAAATTCAATTTCTTCAAGTTTAAGTTAAATACATGAACTGTTCATCACTGTTCTGTCTGCAGCAAATTGGTCCAATAGTTGAATGACCACCATTTCAAGTAAAGGATTAAAAAAAGTTATTTGAAGTTGTAGTTAGGATTAGAAAGATTTTATCATGACCGAGTTATTCAAAATGTTACTTCTGTTGATAAATTCTGGTTGGCAAAAATTATGAGTTGACTCCAAGCTTATGTGCTGTTTGTTTTTTTTTTCTCTTCAAGATATTATCATCCTGACCCTGTCCTTATTATAGAGGAACTGCTCTATATTTTTAATGAGCTTGTTCTTTTTCTCTGCAAGTGAAAGATATGCTCTTAAAGTAGCTCTCCATGCTCCATTTCTGTAATTTTACTCCCATTCGTTTTGTTTCCTAGCTGGTAATTTGTCGTTCAATCTACAATTTACCAAGTTTAAACTTGCATCTACAAATTAGGATTGGTGAGCAGGTGGCGTGAAAAAAATTATATGATATCGGAGCAATTCTGGAGCCGCACTGAAGAAACTAAACTAGTCAGAGTTAGATCTTACATACCTCTCCTAATTCACTCCTTGAGTTTGTTACCCTTAAGCCTGTTACACACTGAGACATGCTTTGTTTTTTTGAAATACACTTATTTAACTCTTCGTTACTGTGCTGGGGTTTCTCAAACCCCAGCCTAGGTATTTTAGTATATTGTCATGAGATGGCGTGAGTGTAAGAATTGAGCTCCAGTGTACCTTCACATAATCACCACTAGAGTGCATCCCCATAGGAATTACAGTAGAAGATCGTTTATCCGGAATGTCCGGGACCTGGCCTCTTCCGGATAAACGATATTTCCGCTGTTTAGATAGCTTAACTACAAAAGAGCACAATCATCAAAAAAAGACGTTTAAGCACGTAATATGTATAATACGTAATACGGGACTAAAGTAGGGTAAGAAATAAACGAGTTTAAAAAGAGTATATGTTTTAGAAAATCTTTAATTTAATGCAAACTTTTCATGCGATGAATTTGAGAATGTATGTATTAAATATCGTCGTCAATTTTGAAGCAATGGAAGACGTAGTTGGGTATATCTGAAAACGGAAAAAAATAATATGTATGTTACAACGTAAGTTGACAAAAACATTCGTAATTACATTATTTGAAGTAGACATACATAACTGGTTAATATTATTTTACTATCATGCAAATAGTTTTCACTTCGGATACCATGCTGTGTGCGTACTCCCACACGATCTGGATGTAAGCCAATCTAATTCGCTCGTCAATATGCGATAAACACCCCAAAACAATTTTACAATGATCGGTCTACTCGTTCGTACATAAAATAATAATTATTTTATACTACATATATATAATAATCATTATTAAGAAAATTCTCAATTTTCAAAGCCCACTCATTTCCGTAAAAACCGCAAAAAAGAAGCATATAGATATAAAAATTGAAATTTTATTTACCTGGAAATCCTTGTTGATCTGCAGATAGGGATGTAGAGAATCACTTAACAGTAGGATTTGTGGTAACAGCATCTGCAGAAACTGAAGGAGAGGATGATGAAACAGTTCTTTTAAAAAAATCTGTCAGTGTCATCTGCTTGCACTTGCTACGCCCTTCTTTTTCAAATTTTTCTTTCAGCCTGTACATCTGGAGTACCTCCTGCTCAGTTGTAAAGGACCTTTGCTCCATGAACTTGATAATATTATCACAACATACAATAGCCTCGGACATAGTCATTTTCTTCTCCTCGTCAACTAACACATCACTGTCCTCGCTGTCTTCACTCTCATTTAACATGGGGCCAATAACAGCATCGATAATTTCAATGTCAGGAAAAGTTTGACAAATAGGAGCATTTTTATCACATTCAATCCATCCCTCAATTTCATTATCGGTTAGGTCTGGGATAGCATTAATTCCCTTCGTATATTGCACAAATTCTACAAAATCATCATTAAGTTCGGATGAATCAAATCCAAGAAAGTCGTCTGTGTCTCTGGAATCTTCATTAAATTTTGATTCTGGCAAAATATTATGCCAACTCCGTTTTAAAACTGAGGGTGTTACTTTATTCTATGCATGTGAAATACACCACACCGCGTCCTTCAGTGTTACATCCTTTTTGAACCGTTCGTAGCTGAAAGACCCCTCAAAATTTTCAATTTTTGTCATTAATTCACTTCGATAATGGCATTTAAAATTTTTAATTATGCCTTTATCCATTGGTTGGATGAGAGACGTACAATTTGGGGGTAAATACGACAAAAAGGGGAAGAGAAATCGAGGAGGGGAGAAACTCGTAGAATTCTGCATCAATAATGACCTTGTAGTGACTAATACATGGTTCAAAAACCATAAACGAAGGTTATACACATGGAAAAGCCCAGGAGATATAATGAGATGCCAAATAGATTACATCCTTGTAAAACAAAGATTCAGGAACAGCATAAAGAATGCCAAGGTATTGCAAGGAGCATACATTGATTCAGATCACAGCCTTCTAATACTTGACGTGAGTACAAAGCTCAAACAAATAAGAAAAACGAGAAGAAAAAGACAGACCTGGAACCTAGAAAAACTGAAAGAAAGGCAGGATGTAGTCATCATGAAGTTGGAAGATAACCTAAGAAAGTTGAAAAACAAACCAAAGACCGTTGATATAGAATGGGATGAAATTAAAACCAGTACCATGGATACCTTGGATAAAGAGATTGGAAAACAAGAGAAGAAAATCAGAAAACCATGGATCACGAAGGAAATGCTGGAGAAAATGGATGAGAGACGAAAATGGAAAAACGTTAACAGTGAAGAAGGTAGAGCCAACTATAGGCGTATAAACAATGAGTTGAGAAGGGTAACAGATAAAGCTAGAGAAAATTGGATAAAAGTAAAATGTGATGAAATAGAACAAATGGAGATGTTAGGACGGTACGATATGATGTACGCTAGGGCACTGGAATTAGAAGATAAGAAGTCTAATGGAATTTGTGGTAAAGGAATTATGAATACGGATGGGAAGATAGTCTCAGAAACAAAGGATGTAGCACAGGTATGGGAAGAATACATTAAGGAATTATACAGCAAACAGGCAGGAGCGGCAAAAATAGAACTGGAAAATGGGGAAAACATTGAAGAAGACAACTTAGGACCAAGTATTATGGAGAGCGAAGTAGAAAAGGCGATAGTGGAACTAAAGAAGGGGAAAGCCACGGGCAGCGATGGAATACCGGCTGAGATACTTAAAGTCATAGGATCAGAAGGACTAAAAGCGATCACGAAATTAATTAATAAGATTTACGACATGGGAGAGTGGCCTCAGGATTTCCTAGAAGTAACAATGATCTTTCTAAAGAAGAAGCCAAAGGCAATGCAGTGTAAAGATTACAGAACTATAAGCCTTCTGTCACACACATCGAAGATCATCACGAGGATTCTTAATAAAAGGCTGGAGAAAAAGGCAGAAGAAATAATAGGGGAAGATCAATTCGGTTTCAGCAAAGGACGAGGAACTAGAGATGCTATAGGAGTAGTTAGAAGCATATCAGAAAGGGCAATAGAATACAGTCAAGATATCTGCGCATGTTTCGTAGACTGGCAGAAGGCCTTTGATAGAGTAAATTGGGAAAAGTTGATGAAGATATTAAAGGATATAGGTGTAGACTGGAAAGACAGGAGACTGATTAGGAATCTATATGAGAATCAAAATGTAAAGGTCAGGTTTGAGAATGTGGACACCTGCGGAATAAATATCGGTAGAGGAGTAAGACAAGGCTGCTGCCTATCGCCAACCCTATTCAATATATATGGAGCAAGTCTAATGCAAGAAGCTTTAGAAGGGACAGGGGATTTCAAAATTGGAGGAAGGATTATAAGAACAGTAAAATACGCAGATGATCAAGTACTTCTAGCAAGAAAGGAAGAGGAGCTACAAAAAATGATAAATAGACTAGTGATAACTGGTAGAAAATACGGTATGGAAATAAATTCAGAAAAATCCAAGGTCATTCGAATATCGGGTAAAGAAGAGAATCTGAACATAACTATTGGGGGAAAGCCATTAGAACAAGTTTCAGAATATAAATACCTTGGAAGTATCATAACACGAGAGGCAAAATGTACGGATGAGATCAAAACTAGAATAGGAAAAGCAAAAGCGGCTTTCAGGAGAAAGAAACAACTACTTACAGGGAATATAAGGGAAGATATCCGCAAGAAGTTGATAAAATGCTACGTATGGAGTATAGCATTGTATGGGGCAGAAACATGGACGCTAAGGAAAAATGACATCAAATACTTGGAAAGCTTTGAAATGTGGACTTGGAGGAGAATGCTGAAGATAAAATGGACAGATAGGATGAAAAACGATGAAGTGCTACGAAGAATAGGAGAGAAGCGAATGATTATACATACTATCAGAGAGAGGAAGGCTAACTGGGTTGGACATTACCTGAGGAGAGAGAGTATGATTAAAGACGTGTTAGAAGGAAAACTAGATGGGAAAAGGGAAAGAGGTAGAGGTTTCAGCTGATAGACGATTTGAAAGGGAAAGAGAGTTATCAAGATATAAAGAGGACAGCGGAAAATAGGAGTATATGGAGAACCAGGTTTAACCAAGAATAATCACGGACCTGTCTACGGACAGACTACCTATGATGATGACAACAAAAAAAACATTCTCCTTGACGAGAGTTTCTACTGGAGGGTGAGCAGGGCAGTTGTCCAACAATAATAATATTTTTGCATTTTCAGGTAAGCCAACCTTCTTGAAATGATCCCTTACCTCAGGTAAAAAATGACCATTAAACCACTCACCAAAAATGTTTTGAGTGATCCAAGCACGTTTGTTTGCACGGTAAATCACAGGGAAAATCTTTATGCCTTTGAAGACTCTAGGTTTTGCACTTTTTCCTATTACCATGAGCTTGCACTTGTGTGTGCCGGCAGAATTGGAACACATCATTACAGTAAGTCTCTCCTTAGACTCTTTTACTCCCGACACTGCTTTTTCATCAATGCAAACAAAAGTATGCCGTGGGAGACAATGCCAAAACAAACCTGTCTCGTCCATATTGTATATTTGCTCCATGCTAAGTCCATGTTCTTCCACCAACTTTGCTAAATCATTAACATATTTCTCCGCGGCTTCATAATTTACTGACATTTTTTCACTGGAAACTTTTAAATACCGTATACCATGGCGATTTTTGAATTTCTGCAACCATCCCGTAGAATAATCACATTCTCCTTCGATTTTTAGGTGTTCGTGGTAAGATTTTGCCTTCTCCATTATCATAGGACCTGAGATAGGAATCCCTTCACTCCTATGTTGGCGGAACCACTCATACACTACTTTGTCTAGGTCACTACTCTTGGGACCACGTAAAGTTTTCCTTTTTGAGATACTGGCCATTGAATCTGATTCCGCAACAAATTGGAAAATTTTATCTTTCTGCGCCTTTATGTCATATATTGTAGATTGTCCTACACCATACTCCTGACGAAGTTGAGATACACTTACGCCGCGATCTATTTTTCTCAAAACCTTCACTTTTTGCTGGATAGTGAGATTCTGTCTTTTTCTCTTGCCGGCACTTGTTCCAGTCCCAACGTCTTCTGGATGCGTCTTCTTGGGTATTCTCTCCATTATTACGGTTGAGGGACAGGATGAATAAAATATTTGCAAAACTGCTGTTTACCACTTAAAACAAAAAAGTTTTAACACCTTGTAAACACACCTTTAACACCTCTCGCGCACGTGGTTAGAAAGCAACAAGCGGTGGTGGTGGTTTTCGGAACTAATATGGCAAATCGTTCTTCAATTATGTATTAAATTGGCGCTACTGAAAAAATGGACCGTGATAAAATTCTTTTAGAATAATTCCGTTGTTTGGATGTTTCCGTTGTTTAGAATTCCGGATAAACGATCCTCTACTGTATTAGAATCCATTTTACTGTTGAACAGAGCAGATACTATTTCTGTTGCTGGGGTTTCACAAACCCCACCACAGCACTGACATTGGAGTTTTCTAGTCTTGAGAGCCTGGGGTGAGACAAACCAGTCTCCTCCTAAATGAACAAATCAGTAAGGCAGATACATGTTCTGCCTAAGATCTAAGGACAGAAAGACAAAATACCGATGTCACAATTGTAATGAATTTGTTTGTTTGGAGCACGTTGTTCCTTATTGTGAGGATTGTGTCGGGAGAAAGACTCTGAGTGAAGTCATTGTATGTGAAATAATGAAACCAATTGTTTATAGTTTATTTTCTATTGTACCTACCTACTTATTTTTACCAGTTTAATATTTTAGCTCCTATTTGGTTTTTCATTGCACTATTTGTGTTTGAGAGAGTAGGGTTTCACGAATGCAATTATAGGATCAAGTTTCAATCCCAATTATTAAGTTTTAGTGATTCACATGTATTATTAACAACAATTCATAAATTTTTCAATTTAAATCAGCCCAATATGTATTTTGTATTTCTTTATTCAAAATTTTCCTTGGGGTGTGTCATACCCCACCACAGTAATGGTGTGTTTTTTTCACCACAGTAACAAAGGGTTAAATGGGTGTTGACACACCAAAGCTAAGCTGCATAAGCTGGGTGAGCTGTGGATTTTGATAACTTGAGCTCTGCTAGCTAAGCCAACTTTGGTTTGTAAGTCGAGCTGTTTTTCTAGAGACACAGCTTACATAGCTCCCCTCCTCCACTCATACTCAAAGTGTTTTTCTACACAGTTGCCAGTCCTTGGTCAGCAGAGACATAGTGAAGAGATATGGTGCTTAATGTTGGTAGAATATTCAACACCTTTTGCAAGCGGCACCTAGAGAGAAATATTACCTTCGCCATACCTAAGCTAGCCATATTTCCAGATATGAAAAGTGAGACATTGTGACTTGAGGAGGGTAGGAGAGAGAACAACATTTTTATTTTTATCAAACACTAATAAATGCTCATATAGCATTTTAGTTATACCAATAACATAGGTATAATAATTGATCCATAAAAATTTTTATTATTAAATGTGTCATAGTTAACTTAGTATGTTATTCTAATAAAACATTGAAACAAAATTTGTACATTTGGAATTCATGATTTTAACATGTATTTTTGATGCAGTTGCCTTATAAAGTTATATTATTTAAAGTATAAAAATAAAACATGCGCCAATTGTGAAATCATCTCAAAAACTGAACTTAAGTCCAACTCTAGCTGCAGAGACAAAGTAACAATTATTGTTATAACTAGGCTTGGTAGGATTCAATTTAAATTGATAAATATCGATAAACATCGAATTTGTAAACATTTTAAATTCAACGAAAATGAATTGTCATCAATGAGAGTCGATTTTTCACCACTAATTTTTCCACAAAATTATGACATGATTTTTAAATTTGGTTTACTTCATTCACACTAGTTGCAAAGATCCAAAACAGATAAGAAAATCAGCATTTGTCATGCCAGATGGTAACACTTCATTTGGTATTCCTTACACTTAGCTGTCTAAGGTCCTTTATATCATTGTTTTAAGGACCCATACATGGCTGCTGCAAGGTCCAAAGGTATGCGTACGGTATGAAATAAAATAAAAATACCTTTTTAACACTCAAGTATTTACATTAAGTAGTTAAATGCAGAGGCGAAGTGTCCATTAAGGCTGTAAGGCTCAGCCTACCCTAAAAATTCATTCATTCATTCGTGTTCTGTCTTACGACAGCTCCTACCAATTAATTAATTGGGTTTGACTAGGGAATATACATACACAGTGTGGTAGTTTCCCGTTGCCTTCCACACCAGACACACACACAGAAGGGAGGAGGGAAACCCGGTGCCGACATTTGCCTGCTCTTACGAAGAACACCAGGGGGGCCAACAGCTTAACGTCCCTTCCGAAGGACGGAACAGCTGAATTTGCACGATCTCCTCAAACCACGCATACATAAATACATAAATTATGAAATACTAAATTACTCTGTAACAGACTTTCATTTATCATTATTCCATTTCATCTGTTTAAATTTATACGAGTTCTAAACTATAAACGCTCCTCAATACTTGATCAGAGCCACAGGGCTGAATTGCTGAATGCATCAAAATGAAGGCTCTTTCTAGTCAGCCTGCCTTGCGCATGCGCAAAGCAGTCTGGACATTTAGGGAGGGAGAAAGATCTAAGCTCATGTTTGCCTGAAAGCCTCGTGGCTTGCCCGAAGCAGCCTGAAGGTTAGCCTTATAGAGTGCTAGAGGAGATGTTTATATTCGTGTGCTCCGTGCATTACTTTGTAGGTACATTTTTATGAAAAGTGATGGGAAGTTTTTCAAAAATGGATTTGTCACAGGATCTCATGGATGCTCAAATCAAGGACAAAACTTATTTTTCTTGATTAACTTTTGAGGACAAAATACAAATTAAAGGTAAGAGAGGGATGGAGGGACTATATTCAGGGAGGGACTATATTCAGGGAGGGACTATATTCAGGGAGGGACTATATTCAGGGAGGGACCATATTCGGACTAATACAGTAATTTCAGTCACCTTCCAATCCTTCCTCCCACCACAATGTTCACACGGAAGTGCAAATGTTATGCATGGGGTTCATATGAGGCACATACCCAATTTCTATCCTAAACATTTGCCTATTATTTGCAATTAAAAAAAAAACATTGAAGGGCATTATTATATCATGACCAAACATATTGGTCTTCATATTTAAGAATTTTATGGGGATAACTGCAGGTAAAGACGAGAAAGATAGGGTTGCAATGGAAATTATATACAGGTAGCCCTTGATTTGTGACGGTCCAATTTGCACCGAATCAGAATAACGTCGATTTTGAAACCAGGAGGTCAAAAATTGAAAAAATATATTTACTATTATTTAAAACGTTTTACAATTTTCTTGTACTGCTTCTTATACGAAATTGTAATTTTTACATCGCTGATTTTGAATAAAAATTATAAATACAGTCATCTCTGTGAATTTGCTCTAATGAGATCGATTAATCGGTAAAAGCTGCTTGTAAAATGTAAAATTTTACATATGCGAGTTTTCTCTTATGCGATTTCATTCCCGGCGCTTTAACCTATCAAAGGACAAATTTAATCTCTGCGGAGGTCACGAGGTTATTTTTATTGCGCGATTTTCTATAGGTCGGTATCTTACATGAATGCAACTATCGCGTAATAGCAGAGATGACTGTACACACCGATCACACACATGCTGCTTCATTATGCCATTGCCGGTTGTAAGTGTACAAAATATATCTTTTAAATTCCCTTTATTATATTTACGTTATTTCAGAACTTTAAATGCAATGGCATTATATTACTCGTCAATGTTTGGGTGCCGGGAACGCATGTCATTGACTTCCCATTGATTTACATTATAAAATCGTTTCAATTTACGCAGATTCCGATTACGCCGGTTCGTCCAGGAATGCATCCCGGCTTAAATCGAGGGCTACCTGTATGTCCCATTCATTCTCCAATCGTTTCTTCCTCCAACCACAGTGTTGGCATGGAGGTCCAAATGTTATGCATGTGACTCATTTGAGGTATCTAGCTAGTTTTTATCCTCAAGTTTTACCTATTATTAGAAACTCAAGAAATCATTAACCCTTGGACTGCTTAATTAAACTGCCGACTTTGTCAGGCAAGTATTCAATTAAATGAAAACATTTTTTTCGTCGTACTTCAAAATTTGTAATTCCTGTTTGCATATACAGTGCAACCTCGATAATCTGAACTCATTAATGAAATGGCATGTTTGGATTATTGAGGTGTTCAGATTACTGGATTCTAAGTAAAACACCACGTTTTTAAGAAAAAAATATTTTTTATAATGTATATCTATTGAAAAATTCTGCCCTATGGGGCCAATACTTAAAAGGAGCGTCACATAAACATTAAATTAAGAAACCATCCAATTAAGGCATTTATTGCAGCAGAAATGTTTTGAACAATTTCATTTCAGTAAAAATACTTAAAAGGTAGAGAAACATAGAAACAGATTAAAATGAAAGGTTTAAATATTCTGCACCGATTGTTTGGTATGTCCGTAAGTCTCTAAATTAAATCTGCATTCATTAACAGAAATACAGTAAAAATCAATATTCATGTAAAATAACTAGGGAAAACTCTATTGTATTAAATTCTTCTGTAAATAAAACACCTATTAATGTACTTACAATTCAATAAAATGACTATGAGAGATCCGCATTGATGGACGGGAAAATTGTACTCCACACTGGGCTGCAGCAGTAGGAATGAGCGATGCTGGCGGTGCCGACATTGTTCATTCCTTTTAAAACAATGTTTCAAAGAATCATCTGTACCAGTGGTGGGCAACCTTTTCTACGTGATGAGCCGCATTGGTGGCTGCAATTCGGCAGGCCGCATTGGCAAGCTGGTGCAATATAAAACAAACAAAATTATAATTTCCATTTTACAAAATGATATAATACCTGTAGTAAAGATGTATATACAGTAACATCAGCAAAGACAACACTGAATGGCAGACCAAAATTCTGTATTCACTTCATAGTTTACGCAAGATAAATAAGTTACATTGGTGCAGTATAAAATGAACAAAATTATAATTTCCATAATACAAAATGGTAGAATACCTGTTGTAAATGTGTATGTAGTGCTTTATCAAAAAACAATTATATAACTGAAGAAACAAAATGGAAAGTCAAAATTCAGAAGATAGTTTCCTCTGAGGCCAGTTGATGGCATTAGAGCATAGAAAGCGAGAAAAATCGGGCTTAACGCACCGCATCTGAATTTTGTATCATACCCAAGACTCTCTCAGGGTTGATGCTGGTGGTCAATTCCATAACCCCGAGATACACTCGGGCTTAACGCCAGGGTGGTTAACTGACACTTTACACCTGATGTTGAGAAACAGTTCGGATTACTGGGAGTTCAGATTACTGTGGGTTTGGATTATAGAGGTTGCACTGTACTCTTATGGACATGGAAAACATTTTTCACTATTTAATTATGTACCTTTGGAAAAAATGCACTAAACCTATAAAAATTTCAAAATTTCACATCACTTAAAACCAGTGCTGTAGTCGCAAAAAAAGCAGAGGGTATACCGTATACGGAAATAAATCTTTGAAGTAGGGTCTTACCCAGTTATTTTAAAAGCAGAGGATATACCCTATACATTCGAAAAAAGCAGAGGGTATACGGCATATACCACTGTATACCCTCCTCTACAGCTATGCTTAAAATATTACTTAATGCTTTCGGGACCACCAATGCATATGCCGTGTCCTAGCGAGTGTGTGCGCCTACCTGCCGACGCAGCATATGCATCCAAGGTCCCACAATTTCTAATGCCCCACCCTTGCAGGGAGCTGAGAATGAGCTGATAAGGGCAGTGGGCCTCAGTTTCGGCTCAACCTTCACTGTGGTAGCATTGGTCCAGAGTTTTTTTTGAGTGATTTTTTTCTCTTCAGTACTTCACTTTAAGCTCCTTGAAATCTTGTGAAATCGCATTATATGAAGCATTATGTTAGGGAGTTAAGGTTCTTGAATGTCATATTCTAAATGTTTTTTTAGAATATTGTTTTGACCGATATTTAAATATGTAAAATAATACCGTATTTATTAGCATAATCCCATAAATTCTCATATAGTATTTACAATATTAAACAAAAATATTATTTAATCATATTTTTTGTAATTTATTTATCCATGTGAGATCCAGAATAAGTATAAGAAGTGGCATAAGCAAATAAATGCCTTTAGTTTATCGAATTAAAAGGAACTAGATGATGTCATGGATCAGGGAAGCAGTCGCCGTGGCCCGCTGATGCAGCATATGCATCCAATTTTATTTTTTTAAATTCCATACTGATTTCACTTGTAATGCATAATAATGATATTTTACATAGTATTCATGCATATATAACAAAAAATTTTTAAGTGGGGAGATGGGATTGTCATGTGTTTTAGAGGTGGTCCCAAAAGTGTTAAAACTCCAAATAATATAGTAAAACATGATATATAATAATAAATCAATGTACTAATATTGAATTAATACATCTTTAAATGATATTGGTTTACTATAAAACTTGGTTTAATATACCATATTTTCCCATCGATAACGTGCACCTAGTTGATAATGAGCATCTTGTTATTTTTAACGCCCCACCCTTGCGGGGAGCCGAGAATGAGCTGGTAAGGGCAGTAAGCCTCAGTTTCGGCTCAACCTTCACTGTGGTAGCATTGGTCCAGAGTGTTTTTTGAGTGATTTTTTTCTCTTCAGTTCACTTTAAGCTCCTTGAAATCATCGCATCTTATGAAATCGCATTATATGAAGCATTATGTTAATAGGAAATAGGGTGTAAAGTTCTTGAATGTCATATTCTAAATGTTTTTTTAGAATATTGTTTTGACCGGTATTTAAGTACGTAAAATAATACTGTATTTATTAGCATAATCCCATAATTCTCAAATAGTATTTACAATATTAAATAAAAATATTACATAAACGTATTTTTTGTAATTTATTTATCCATATCAGGCCCAGAATAAGTATACGAAGTGGCATAAGCATATAAATGCTTTTAGTTTAGCAGATAAAAAGGAACTAGATGATACCATGGATCAGGGAAGCAGTTGCTGTAGCCTGACGATGCAGCGTATGCGTCCAATTTTATTTTTTGAAATTCCGTACTGATTTCACTTTTAATGCATAATAATGACATTTTACATATTATTCATGTATATATCTGACATAAAAAAAATTTCAAAGTGGGGAGACAGGATTGTCATGTGTTTTAGAGGTGGTCCCGAAAGTGTTAACACTTTTTGTTTTTGCTATCTGACCTATTTGAACAATATTCTTTATAGTGTTTCAGTGTATGGTATTTTTGGAAATGGCACAATACACAGTGATGGTTTTTCTGGGCAGTCCTTACAAAAGTACTTTGCTTACATCAGCAATCCCCTTTTCCTTTCATAGTACACTGGACTGGCATGATGGAGCAGTTTTTACAGATATTCTTAGAAAGCTATTAAAAAATATCTTCTTCAAGTTTCTTTTTTCTGCTCTGCTCAGCCACTTTTTTAATTTTAGTAATATCAGGGAAAATATTACAACTGAAATCAAGTTATAAAATATATGGTTTTGGTAGGCTACATCTAAGTGAGACACATGTGAATAATTAGGATTTTATAACTTCTCAGTAGAGCCAAAATTAAGTTAGGAAACAATTATAATGTATGGAATAGCAAAGTAATTTGTAAGGATTTTTAAGTTACATTAACGAGTTCTGTACAGATCTAGAGAATTCCAGTTTCAGGTCATGTGATGTCTGCCAATCGCAAAAATGTTTTTTATTTCTAGTAATATTTTCTTAATCCTATAGCGCTAACTTGAGAGAAACAAGAAAATGTTCAGCCAAGTTTGCATTATGAATTATCAGCTGTGCTCTTTTCAGCTCAATTGGTGTGTATAAAACTTTTTTCGCATTAAGTAAACATGGGCTCAAGATCTTTCTGCTTGAGAAAGCAAAAGGTTAGGCTATGTGTCGGGAGGACCTGAGTGAGTCAAACAAACAAATAAATGCGTTGTGAGAAAGGACTCTCTAAGCAGATTTTCAGGCAGCTTGAGTATCACGAGTATGTTGTTTGAAAGATATAGTTAATATATCCTTCCAGAACATCCAGTAGGCAATGTGCTAATGATGTTCTACATTTATTTTACGAGTAATCTACATATAAAATAATGTTTGAAATCATACAATAAAAATATGTGAAAGCAATTTCAGGTCTCTCAAAAAATACACGAAAAAACAAATTTCAAATATATAAAAAATATTATACATGTAAACAGTAACTGCAGCATAAAAAGCACTATATTTTACTCTGTATTGGTTTGAAGAACAATTAAAAACAAAAGTAATACTTCTTGAATAAGATCAGAACACTCCAGAAGCAAAATATTTGGATGAACCACTAGCCTTTGACAGGGTTTACTGCAGATATTTGGTGGATTCCCAGTAAGTGGTAACACAATACAGTGGGTTAAAACTTAGTAGTTCAACTATAGTGGAATGTGGCAGTAGGTGTTAAAATTTTTCTGAGGTTGTGGACTAAAGTCAAATATGGCAGCAAAAGGTATACCATGGCAGCAAAAGGATTAAATGGCATTATATCATGATGAAAAATGTCATTCTTCATATGTTATAATATCATGGGGATAACTGTTGGGAGAGAATGCAAAGAGAGTATATAACTACCATATATACTCATGTATAGGCCAAGGTTTTAAGACCAAATTTTTAGCGAAAAACTTGAGGGATGACTTATACACAAGAAATAGTTTTGATAGGTTGCCATGACTTTATTTGCCCTGCGGTTATTAATATTTGCTGGAATTTACATTCTTTTTGTACTTGAACTGTACCGATAACTATCGAATATTAAAATACCGATGTGTAGGAAGAATAAATTACTACCTATATAATTTGGTGTGATCCTAAGATGATCTCTGATGCTTTTCAAATAATGAAGCAATTTTGGTTAACCTAACGTTTGGTTGGTGATGGTGGCAAGACAGAAAACTGGCAGCAAGACATGCACAGTATGGTAACTCCATAACATGTAAATAAAAAACACCTCATTGGTGATTCTCAGAAAGGCAACATCTACCTCTAAGCGTTGCAGATTAAATTAGTATCACCCAAGTATTTATGGTACTTTGTGCATAACGTGGTGAAGGTAAACAAGGTTACGCTATGCAGAGAAAGCGTAAAAATGGAAGACAAACATAAATATAAGATTTCGAAGTTTGTAATGTAAGGGGGACATGTAATATTTTTTATTGGCCGAGCAAAGTGAGGTCTCTCCTGTTGAGTCCCTGTGCATCTTGTCTGTACTACGATAATTGCTGTCTCGGTTGTCTGATTTTCACCAAACTTTGTGTGCATGTACAAATAACTTAAGTCGACTACCTATAGTTTTTCTAGAACACCACCCTTATAGTTCCTGTTCAATTTGTGTTAGCACGTTGTGCTAATTTCCAAATCTTATTCAATCAAAACAAAATTTAGAGTACATACAGAAAACATTAAACGATGAAGAAAACATCAAAAATTTCTCTAAAATATACAGAGATCCTCCCAGAGGCACGCAATTTGCATTTGCATGGTCTCCTATTGAGTCCCTGTGCACTTTTATCTGTTCCACTATAACTGCTGTGGGGAGACAAAGCTCAGGTTCATTTGCCATTAGTTCCTTATTTTGTGCATTTCTTATATTTACATTTCTTTCATAAATATTTTAACACTGAGGGCAGCACTTTCAATTCTATTCATATTTCGTATCCCCACTGTATGGAGTGCAGGAGAACTATGAAGATGATAATAATGTTGAACATGTGATTACCCCCCACCCCCTAAGTGTTCTGAGCGAGGCCAAAGATCTCGTGGATCCCCTAAAGTCGGTGGCGCTAGCATCGCTTTGTTTACCTTTCACATCCTTTCCTTTCACATTCACATTTGCCCTCACCAAGACATTGTACTATGCATTTATACTTACATATTATGGATATTTGAAACTTACGAAGTATTATACTTCCACACAGGGCTGGGTAGGTTAGGATTTGGCTTGGTCTTCCTTCCACATTCACATTTGCCCTCACTGAGATATTGTATTACGTACTCAACTACATATTACAGAAATTTGAAACTTACAAAATACTACGCTTCCTCACTGGGTTGGATTGGTTAGAGGTTGATTGGTATTCTGTCCACTTTCATATTTTCACTCTCCGAGGGGTAGGTTCCTCTGTTCCTCTTCAAAAAATGTGCAAAACACAGATTTCCCTGGACCACGTAGTACATCTTTCTACTGATTTATCATCAATTTCGGTGCCACCTATCCTCTGCGGTCCAACGTCAACTTTGTTCCCTGTTCTCCTTTACAAAGATAGCTTCTGAATGAGTGCTGGAATGAAATACAAAGTCTACCCCGAGTCATTCGATCTATTACAAAGGTGTACATTAATGTAATGACTTTTGATGTTATACGGTAGCATTGTGGGAGACATCAGACTGCTTTGCTGCTACTTTGACACAACATAGTTTTATCTGACTAAAGGGAATTTAACAAGTCGGTCATCGACCTCTACACGAGATGGACTTATACATGAATATATGTATACGGTATATAATTCCATTCACCATGAAATCATTCATTCCTCCCACCACAATGTTGACAGTGCAAATGTTATGCATATGACTCATTTGAGGTACCTAGCTAGTTTGTATCCTAGAGGCTGGCCTTTTATTAGAAACTCAATAAATCATTCAAGGGCATCATATCTTGATGAAAGATGTTATTCTTCATATGTTAGTATTTCATAGGAATAACTGCAGGGAGAGAAGGGAAAGATAGGTCAGTTTTGGAAACTATATAATTCCAATCACCCTCCAATCCTTCTTTCCTCCCCCCACAAAATTAACTTGAAAGTATGAATATTAAGCCAATGACTCATTCAGGGTTCTAGCTACTTTTATCCTAAGGGTTTACCTATTATTTTAAACTCAAGAAATCATTATAGGGTAACATATCATGACGAAAGATATAGGTCCATTAAACCACCAATTCAACTCATTTGAGGTACCTAGGTAGATATTTGCCTATTATTAGAAACTCAAGAAATAATTGAATAGCATCAAACCATTACGAAGGATGACTGTCTTCATACTGAAGTATGTCACAGGGATAACTGCAAGGAGAGAAGGGAAAGATAGGATTGCAATAGAAACTATATAATTCCATTTACCTTCCAATCCTTCCTCCCTCCCACAACAATGTTGACATGGAAGTGCAAATGTTATGCAGGTGACTCTTTTGAGGTACCTAGCTAGTTTTATCCTAGAAGTTTACCTATTATTGGAAACTCAAGAAATCATCATATCTTGATGAAAGGTGTCATTCTCCATATGTTAGAATATCATGGGGATAAGTGCACGGAGAGAAGAGAAAGATGGTTGAGCATTGAAAACTGTATAATTCCATTCATACTCCAGTCCTTCCTCCCTTCCCTCCCACAAAGTTGACACGAAACCATGTATATTATGCATGCTACTCATTTGAGGTACATAGCGATATATCCTAGAGATTTGCCTAATTTTATAAACTCAAGAAATCAACTTATCTTGACGAAAATTAAGCATTTGATTTGAATCAACACAAACTGCAGCACTATGTGGACTGATTGAGCAATTTGGCTCAAAAATTCGAGTTACACTTTTCTGAATCTGATAGTTTCAACTTGGCATTTCAATTTTTGAAAGATCCATTCCATTTCGATATTGAAAATTTGACCCAAGAACATGTCACTTTGCATGGTTTGGACAAGCGTGGATTTGAAGGTGACATGCTTTGGCTCCAAAGCCAGATGCACTCACAAATTCATCTTAGGGATTGAGGTGTTGGTGAAATGTGGGAATATCTTTTCTACCCTGCAATCAGCTATTTCACAATTATTTTCAATGTTTTATTCAACATGTCTCTGTGAATCAACATTTTCTTCAGTGACTTTGATCAAGTCAAAATATAAATCCCAAATTCTTGATATGAATTAGGAGGCAAAGTTGAGATGTACATTAAGTAAAAATATTCAGCCAAATATTCTTCATTTGGTCAGGGGTAAGAATTGCCGTATTTCACACTGATTTTTTTCAGTCATTGAAAAGGCTTGATTCCTTTGTCTTTAACCTATCAGTGTGCTATAATCAAGTTCATTAAAGCAATTTCAGGGATTATTTCTTTAACATTTTCCATGCGGATGACGTCTTAAGATTTCATGGCGTGCCTGCGCCACTGTGGGTGTCATCTTAAGATGTTACTGTCTTTGTAACAGTTCTTTTGCTTCCTGGGGGCGCTCGCAGTCTAGCAGATGCGCTCTTTTGCTACTGCACATTCAGTTGATGCCTAGCATTACTAGTAGAAGCAGTTGTTTTTGATTTCGTTAGTTTGATTTTTTTATTTATCCAGTTGAACTTTAAGGTAAGTAATTCGTAATTTTTTTAATGTAGTGATTTCATTTGGCTTTTTTCTAATCTATTTTTGTAGTCAAGTATTATTATTTTCTCTCCTAATAAGTGTTTTATTTATAATTATTTTTTGGTATATTTTGTTTGTTATTTACATGTTTTTCGTAGTTGGTTATATTTATCATCATAGTTTGCGAGTTCTTTTTTTGTAATCTTTCATTTCTGTCGTTATAATTTTAAAACTTACCTAATTTACTCAGTTCATAATTCTCAAGTATTATTGGTCATAACATACTTAAAACATTTTTACACGGGTTTTATTATTGCCAATATAAATTCTGTTTTTGTTTTTTCCTAGTGTGTTCAATCTATGACTATTTATATTGATTTTGTTTCTCGCAGCATTTGCTTGTCAAGATAAATAATTTTTGATGTATGGGAGGGGATGGCATTTACTAAATGCCATTTAGCCTTGAGACAACAATCTCAGCTCAAGTTTTGACAATTACATTGTCGTCTAAGCAGTTGTTGTTAAAACGAAAATATTACTCCGAAATATGTTATTCATTAATATGAGCAATTTTTGTATATGAAAAAGATGAGTAGAATAAGACCATAGATAGATAGAATTAGAGGTAGGTTTTAGGTCAGTTTTTTCTAATTTTAATTTCCAAAAGAATAAAAGCCTGCACGTCGAAAAGTTCATTTTTACGTGTTGCCTTATGAGAACCTGGTCATTTTTCCAAAGATTTTTAGTCGAACACTTGTAATGAAAACACATGAATGATTTTATCATAATTTCATAAATACAGCTTAAATAAATTTTGAT
Source organism: Tanypteryx hageni (assembly GCA_028673005.1). Taxonomy (NCBI): domain Eukaryota; kingdom Metazoa; phylum Arthropoda; class Insecta; order Odonata; family Petaluridae; genus Tanypteryx; species Tanypteryx hageni. The sequence goes on from CM054120.1 coordinate 88,573,803, forward strand.
CCTATTACTTTTTGCATTTGCAAAAGAAATGCAAATTTCAATGTTTCAATATATATTTTAAATTTATCGATATTCATATACACTGTAGTGCTGTTATTCATTGAGAACACAAATTTATTGTTATTTCTCGCATTAAGAATTAGAAAATAGAGTAAGAAAAGTTACAACCGATTTATAGCAGATCATACAATAGAAGCCGTTTATGTTGTGTGGGGTAGCCTACCCTCTTTTCATTCCCGGTGACGGATAACATCATAAGATGTCATAAATTATTTTTTAACGAAAAGCAAAAAAACTTAATAAAATGTATTTCTTTATATCATTGATGCATAAAAATACACCTTTTCAGAAAAAATATTAAAATAATGTACGTCAGCACAGGGGAAGACATCGCAATTTTTCGTACGCATTAGAAGTGTTAATCAGGTAATTTACCACACTATTGAAGGTGTCTTTACTTAGTGAGGCAAATTTCCTGGCTCATTCATCACACCTGTGGCCTGCCTCAAAATCCTGTTGCTGACCCAGGTGCTAGAGCAGGGTTGCAGCCCACCGGAGTTTTTCATGTGGCCCGCGAGAGGCTTTCATCCGTTCAGCAAACATTTTGTAACTATTGCATACAAATTAAATTGACAAAAACTTTTAAGTGGTTCTTTATTAAGGATATGCAATACGCCTGTGTTGAGGTGCATTTTCTCAATAATCAGTCTTTGATTATTTAAAAGTTCCTTCTTTATTGCGATTCCTGATACTGCAGTCTCAACCACAGGGCCACCGAGAGGGCGGGGATACCGGGGCAAAATCCCCGAGGCCAAGGCCTCTGGGACCCGGTCTTATGAGCGATCACAATACTTTCCTATCGTAAAACACGGGTGCAAGGAATGCCGTCAACTGATTTCAAAGGGCGGCATTTTGTCCCTTCAGACTTTCCTTTTCTCAGCCCTCGACTTCGGTTTTCCCCACTCTGCCCACTGCTTTTCTATCTTTCCTTAGCGCTGTATGCTATCTCCCCCACTTCTCTTATTTTCCTCGCCTTGCGGTCATTAGCTCGCCATAAAATGCTACAAGAATGAAATTTTTCTGAGCGTCAGTAACAGTGGGGATTTGTAAAGGCGAGAAAGAATGTTAAGGTTCTCTCTTCCACGATCGTAGGAGAAAATAACAAGCTGCATATGGTGACAGGGTCCCAACAATGCGTCCTTTTAGCATTCTTCACTTAATTATCCTTCTTTTTGATTGGGTTTGTTTTTAGTGGTTTGTTAGTAATGGCCGCCCTTTCTTGGCCTGCAATGAGAACAGGGGATGGTAAACTGTTATGTTCCTACACATTGGAGAACTCACATAGTTCTCTCTCCTACCCCTTCTTCCACCAATTTTGCATTTGGGAATTTCACGAAATACGTTAGCCCTTCTCTCCCATCAGTTCTACAAATCATTTTGTCAAAGAAACATCAGTTGAGTGAGTTTGGTCTTCTTGCAGCTCTGTGTCAAGATAGTGAATACGTAACAGGTCTGTTTTTTCATTTATAATTATTTAATAATATTTTGTTGTCTTTGCTCAGCAGTTTATATCAATATTGACTTACTGTTTTTACATTTACGAATGCAGGTGTTACTTAGCAACTTATGGACATAGCAAATTAAAATCAGTGCGGCATTTTAATTGAAGAGCTAACTTTCGATTTATATTTTTTAAATTTTGCCAAAATCCGCTTCTTTCTCTTTCAAGTATTTTTACATGACTGAGGTCTCAAAAATACTTCCTGCTAGAATAATAGTCTCAATTTAATCGTTTCTTAATTTAAAATGCATGCGAAGATCCCTTTAAATTTTGGGCTCATAGGGCAGTGTTTTTCAAAAACCTCATGAGTAGTACATTCCGGGTGATTTTTTATAGGTTAAAAAGACAACTTATGCGAAAAATGAAACTTCCCTTATTTATTTATTATACTGCTTTTTCAACTTTAATTTTATTGTTATAATATGGTATAATTAGCGAGTCTATGGCATGCATCGCAATCACATTGAATTGATTTTGTATATAAGTTTCCATTTGGTCATTATTAACTGAAGTTCAAGCCAGCAGTCACTTGAGGAGAGCTTTTGTGGAGAATGACATTCACACGTTTTATAGGAAATACATTATCAAAGAATCCTTTCCAAATCTTTCTAAACATGCCATTCGGTTTATTGCACTGTTTGGTGGCACATATTGTGTGAACAACTTTTTTCACTTACGAAAAATGTTAAGTCAAAGTCAAGGTCATTATTGAGAGATGAACATTTATGGAATGTACTTCATATTTCCACATCAAGTGTACGGGGGGACATTGATTATTTGTGCAAGCACAAGCAATTTCAAATATCTCGCTAAATCCTTGTAATTGTAAAATTGTAATTTGCCTATTTGTATATTGAATAAATAAAAATCTTTGTGAATCTTGCGAATTTTGTTCTTTGAACTTAAATAATTTTAATGATAAAAATAAAATGTCAAGCGTAAATCATAGTCTAGAATGGCCTGTATGGTATAGACATCGGCCTGCATAATTGAGTCCCCAACAAAAAAAGTCATACGTTTTGGGCCGAAGGGGACTGAAAATTTCTAAATGTCGCCCTTCACTGAAAAAGGTTGGACAACCCTGTGCTTGAGGTTTGCCTAATATTAGAAACGCATGATATCATTGAAGGCCATGACAAAGTGTGTATCATATTAAGACTTTCATGGGGATAACTGCAGGGAGAGAAGGGAAAGATAGGATTTCAACGAAAATTATGTAATTCCATTCATCCTCCAATCCTTCCTTCCTCCCCCAACAATGTTGACTTGGGAGTGCAAATGTTATGCATGTGACTAATTTGAGGAACCTAGCTAGTTTATATCCTAGAGTGGTGATGACGAGCCTATGGCATGTGTGCCAAAGATGGCACCCGAGTTGATTTTTGCTGGCACACCACTAAGAGGTGAATAAAAAATAAAATGTCGGTATAATATAGTGACATGGCATCAATGGCCCTAGAAATTCGATAATTATATATGTCCACTTTTTTTAACCAATATTTTTCCTCCAATTTTTCATCTTCCCCGCATTATACCCCTCTCCCCCCTAAAATCTCTTTGTCTTCAATATCTCTATTTTATCTCGACCCCACCATTTGAAGTTTATCTCCTTCTTTTTTACATTACTCAGAATAAAACCACCATTCCGGATATCATCAGCTCCGTTTACTTTTGCCATACTGCATCTATTCTCTATCTGCCCATATTTGTATTTTTTAATAGATTTGCTACAGTCAGCTAGTTTGTGAGCATGTGGAAAACTGACCACGTCACCCCAATTTTGAAATTTGCCCCAAAAATCATGTGGAGAACTGTTGCCTTATTTCAAATCTCAAGTGCCTATCTATTTTCTGAACAAAGCTGAACATAATGTACGAATTTTAATCATGTTACTCATTTTGGATCCTATCTTTTTCTACCTTAACGGTTTACCTATTAAAAAAATCAAGAAATAGTTATAAGTGACCGTGTCCTGATGAAATATATAGGTCTTCTTATTTAGGAATTTCATTTGGATAGCTGCAGGGAGAGAAATGAATGATTAGAGAGTTCCAGAAACTAAGTAATTCTAGTAAGCCACAAAAATCAGGCATTCCTCCAGGGAAAGCGTTGATAAGTAAGCGCTTATATTATGCATGTAACACATTCCAGGTACTTATCTGGTCTTGATCCTAAATTATGGCATATCATTAATGACTGTTGAGAAGGTTGTTGGACAAAATATCATTACAAAAGACATTGGTCTTCATATATGGGAATCTCAGGTGGAGAAGTGCAGGAAGAAAAGAGAAGGACAGGAACGCGAAAGAAACTAAATAATTCCATTCACACTCAAGTCATTCTTTTCTACCACCGCAACATTGATAAGAAAGTGCTAATATTATGCATGTAACACATTTGTGGTACTTAATTAGTCTCGATCCTGAATGATAGTAGAATGTTGGAAACTGTATAATTCTATTCACTCTGCAGTCCTTCCTATATCCCCCACAAAGCTGACCTGAATGAATGAATTTTACTCATGTTACTCATTTTGGACCCTATCTTTTTCTATCATAAGGGTTTGCCTAATTCAGATACTCTAGAAATCATTTTTAGATAACATGTACTGATGAAGTATATAGGTCTTCTTCATGTGGTATACAATGTTCCTATGTTTCCTCTCAGAATCTGTTGGTTGTATTTTGATGAAATTTGCTATTGGGGATTTTTGCTATGATCGGTCGACTGATTCTAATATTCTATAAAATTGAACAATATGACGACTACGTTACATGAACACCCTCATTTATTTAACATTGTACCTTGCTATTTTCTCATTAAACACTAATCTGAGCAAAAATAAGGGACACATTTTAAATCCCAAACAATACATTTTGAAACTGTTCTCTGACTTTTCCAAACTTGTTTTCTTATAGCTGTGCCTATTATTAAAAACTCAAGAAATCATTAAAGGGGCATCAAATCATGATGATAAAGGTCATTTATCATATATGGTAATTTCACCTTGATAACTGTAGGGACAGAGGTGAAAGATTGTAGAACTTTTGAACTTATGTAACTCCATTAATCCAGCAATCCCTCCTCTCTCCTACCATAAAGTTGAATAGAAACTACATAAAATGTGCCTGTGATTCATTTTCAGTCACAGGTATCTTCTTTTCTAAGGGTATATCTGTTATTATAAACATAATAAATCATCGTAGGATAATGTATTGATGAAATTCATAGACCTTCATTTTTAGGAATTTCATGGGGATAACTTTAGGAAGAGAAGAGAATGACAAGAAAGTGAGAGAAACTAAATTATTCCATTCACACTCAGGTCATTCTTTCCTCCAGCTACAACATTGAGGAGAAATTGATAATATTATGCAATTTGGAGAAGTACAGGGAGAGAAGGGAAAGATAGCTGAGTGTTGGAAACTACATAATTCCAATCAAACATCAATCATTCATTCCTCAAGTTAAGATATTATTGAAGGGAACCATACCATTACAAAGGATGTCAGTCTTCAGTTTTATGAATTTAACTGAGGTAACTACAAGGAGAGAGGGGAAAGATAGGATTGTAATGGAAACTATATAATTCAATTCACCCTTCGATCCTTCCAACCTGCTGCAACAATTTTGGCACAAAAGTACAAATGATATGCATGTGAGAATGACAAGAGAGCAAGAGAAACTAAATAATTCCATTCACACTCAAGTCATTCTTTCCACCTGCTACAAAGATAGGATTGCAATGGAAACTATATAATTCCATTCAACCTCCAATCCTTCCTTCCACTCTCCCAACAAATTGTCTTGGAAATGCAAATGTTATGCAAGTGACTATTTTGGGCCATCCAGCTAGTATATATAGTACTTACTCGCATATAAGCTCACACCCTTGTTTTTTGAGGCTGAATCTAGGGGAAAAAAGTTTCCGAAAATAAGCCATGCTTCAAAAATCGCAATTAGGATTAAAAAATTTTGGGTAATTACTGGTATGTATCATTAACTGTACACAAATATCAGTAAATATTGGTATTGTATGGAATAATGAAATATTTCAGTTAATTATTTGTAACCAATCAGCAATATATTCATTTTGTGGGATATGACGTACAATGCAGGCACTCCCTGTGTTATTTAAGGAATATGTTCTGGCACCCGTTATGTAACTTGAAATTTGCATTCTAGTTGGTTTCGCACAAAATCTTACCTATGAAAAAAATTTGGAATCTCCAGCACTTCTGGAAGTGCCTAAATATTAGTATCCTCCTATATGTTATATATCATTACTAGTAGTTGGTGCTTGCATGCTGCAAGCATTTCATCTCAACATAAAAAAGCATTCATTATTCATATTTCATCATTACACATATATTTTTAATTCTAAATATTTCACCTCCGCAGCGATTTTCAGTTTTCCCACATGTAAAATAATATTTAAAAATAATCCTTAAATGTTGCAATTTTAAACATTTTACACTTTCTCCATTATGGGGTACTAATGCTATACATTTCAAATAATATTTTTCTAATTGTTTAAAATTTAAACATTTTTAACAATTGCCGCAATATATATATGGAGAGATTGAAATGTTTATTTGTGCAAATGCACTGTTCTGCAAATAATTGGATAATTGCAGCTTCCTATCTCATGCCGTAGTACTTAAAAAATTATTAAACTTTAATGTTCAAATGGGGTTAAAACAACCCCTAAAAATGAACAATTTTGAAATTTTTGATTTTTATAGTTGATAATGAGAAAAGTTCTATAATCTTGCAAAATTTCAGCTTCCTAAACTTATTATATTGGTCTACACACTGGATTGCGTTTTCCCATGCTAACTTATGGGAGATATTCCGGGGTCTCTGGAGTCGAATCCAAGCCACTGTAAGCAAAAGTGACAATAATTCCTAATAGATATTTCGGCCATCTAGCAACACTGGAAATTTCATCTTTCCAGCTTACCTGCAAGTACCCATAATCAATTTACAAAAATGGCGCAATGCTTTTCTTATGGGAAAAAACGAAAATTTCAGCATTTCTGGAGTTGAACTCATGCCACTTAGGTAAGAAGTCTCATTTTATCTGAAGGTTTATCCATTATATCTACAAAAACTAAGACTTTCAGCTCTCTAGCTCTTGTAGTTTGGGCTGGACATTAGTATCCTCATATATGTTATATATATGTTACTAGTAGTTGGTGCTTGCATACTGCAAGCATTTCATCTCACCTTGAAAAAAATTCATTTTTCAGTCAAGACCTTTGCGTTTTGTCGTCTGACTAAAACTGTGTGTAAATGCTGTATGGAAGGAATGAGTCATGCGCTTGTTTACATATGACAAATGAGACAAAACAGTTCCATTTACATGCACATTTTTTCACCTAAGATTGTCTTCTCATAAATCATCTAGGTTCTTATAATCACTTTCAAAATCCTCTGTCTCATCATTTCCCTTGCAAATACACACACACTCGATCGCTTACAATTGAAACAAGCCCTTGCAAAATCCTCTCTGTGTAAACCTTGCTAAGATTATTGCTGTTAGTTGTAGATGTTTTGTTGCATAGCATCAGATGAAAATGAAATCCAGTGCACTCTCGACAGTTCGAGTCCCATTCGTTCGAGGTTCCGTTTAGTCTGAGGTGATACGCTGCAATCAAGGTCATTTCTCTGGCCAGCCAACTCCACTTTCCCAAATAGAATTTTGTTGAAGTTTATTCAAGCTGTTTTCTGTGTATTAAATTTTTTTTATGATTACGTTTTTTTAAGTTTTGGTCAAAATTCTCATCTGAAACTCGAGTCAAGTCATGGAGAAAACTGCTAATGAACAATGAAGCTCAGGATGAGATGACAGAAGACAATGAGTGTGAGAACTTGACCAGCCTGATCCAACAACTACCAGGATGTGATCATTCCGATGAGAATTCTTAAGAGAATGGTTTGACCAAGATGTACGAAATCACAGACGATTCCATAATTGAGATGATGAACAAAGAAGCAGACTGTGAAAGCAGTGATGAAGGAAAACTAGATGACATCAAAGAAGATAGGGTGCTTCTACTGAAAGGCTATTATAGCTGTCTTTAAGATAGAACAGCAGGAAGAAGCAACAACAAAAGATAGTCTGCTTCTGAAAAGATGGCGTGATTTTGCAGCAAAGAAGCGATCACAATTTCAGAAGCAGAGAAGTCTTAAAAATTTTTGTGCACGTTAAATAAGAAGGAAACTTTTTGATATTTTTATAATGTAAGTAAATATGTGCAATATACCGTATATACTCTTCTATAGGTCAAGGTTTTTAGACCACATTTTTCACGAAATACTCGGGGGTCGACTTATACACGAGAAATATTTTTGATAGGTTTAAACCCATGACTTTATTTGCCCTGTGGTTATTGAAATATGATGGAATTTACACTCTTGTTGTACTTTAACTGTATCAATAACTATTGATATAATATTATCGATACTCGATATAATATTCATTTACATACCGATGTATATGAAAGAATAACTTATTATATAATTTGGTGATCCTAAGTTGATCTTTGATGCTTTGCAAATAATTAAGCAATATTGGTAAACCTAACATTCGGTAACATGATGGAGGCATGACAGAAAACTGGCAGCAAGACAAATGCGCAATATGGTAACTATATATATATGGGTCATCGAGATGTTTGCCAACATCACCCTCAACTATAATTACCTTCATAAACAATAATTAGCATTTTCGTTACGTTTCTCTTTCTTAAACGTAAGCTGCTAAACTGTTCCATGTACGAAACTTGCGCTCTCTGAGGTGTAGGTTTCTTTGTACCTCATCCAATAACATGCGAATCATGGGTTTCCTAGGACCACATAGTATATTTTTCTGCTGATTTATCATCAATTTCGGTGTCACCTATCCTCTGCAGTCCAACATCAGTTTTGTTTCCTGTTCTCCTTTACAAAGATAACTTCTGAATCAATGCTGGGACAAAATGTAAAGTCTATCCAGAGTCATTCGACCTATTAATATATATTAATATATTGACATATACACGAGATCGACTTATACACGAGTATTATACAGGACTATTACTAATAAAATCATACACATTGTAAATTATCTTTCTTTCTTTTTTTAGGGGTATATTCCGTATAGTCCGAGATTTTCGGTAATTCGAGGCGACCTCAGTCCCGATCATCTCGAACTATCGAGACTGCACTGAAAAATCATTTTTACTGTTACTATGTTAATATTATAATGTAATTTATTTTTGTATTCATATGAGCGCAGATATATGCCGCAATTATAGCCAGTTGAATTAGGTGAATTGTTAAATCAATTCATTAGATTTGTAGGTAGTCACTGTGTCCTTTTTTTAGGCTGTAGTTTGAATCCAAAGTTGCTAGATCTAGCTAAAAATTTGCTAGTATGGCAACAGTGGCTGGGTATCATAGTGAGGCTACGACATTACAACCAACACCTTGCGTTCTTCCTCCGTGCACATATTTGGTTCCTGCTTGCTTACAAAAACCGCTAACATTAACATGAATTTTTTTAGTAATTTAGGGGGACGCTCACGTAAGCGGGTATTTATGTCAATCAAGGCTTATGTAACATGGGAAGTGCCTGTATTATAAAAATCTCGGAATGTGGATTTTAACAAAATAGGCTGCATGTGGATAGTGATGAAAAATCACAATTCTTCATACTTAGGAATTACATTGGGATAACTACAGGGAAAGAAGAGAAAGATAGGAGAGTGATGGAACCTAAATAATTCCATTCAACCACCAAAATTTCCTTCCTCTCACCACTATGATGACACAAAATTGTGAATATTGGGCATGCGACTCATTTGAGGTTAATGTCCTATGGGTTTTCCTATTATTATAAGCTAGGGATATCATTTAAGGCCATCATACCATGACGAATGATGCCATTCTTCAGTTTTTAGAATTTCATTGGCATAAATGAATGGAGAGAGGAGAAAGATAGAATTGTAATAGAAATGGTATAATTCCATTTACCCATGAGTCCTTCCTCCTGCAACAAAACTGTCATGGAAGGACAAATTTATTTATTTATTAGCAAGAACTCAGATACAGCACAAGGCCAATTATACTAAATATCAAGAGCAATCAACAATATTGAAATAACAATAACAACAAAGACAATAACATATAACCGTGATCAAGGCGGGACTCAAAACCATAATCCTAAAATTGGGAGCCAGATGCGCTAGCCACCCCTCTGCCGAGGCCGTTATGCATGTGACCCATTTGAGATACGTAGCAGTCTTTATTCTAAAGGTTTGCCTATTATTAGAAAGTCAAGAAATCATTAAAATCATATCATGATGAAAGAGGTCATTCTTCATAAGTTAGAATTTCATAGAGATAACTGCAGGAAGAGAAGTGAAAGATAGTAAAACTTTGGAAACTTTATATTACCATTAATCCTACAATCCTTCCTCCAATCTACTACTAAATTAACTTTAAAGGTCAACTATTATGCCTGTGATTCATATGGGGCAACAGATATTTTCTTTGCAAAGATTTGCATATTATTAGAAACATCAAGAAATCATTGTAAGGTAACATGACATGACACATGATATAAGTCTACATATTAAAGAATTTCACAGGGATAACTACTAATTGAAAAGAAAGATTTAGAACAGCAATCGAAACTTAAAAATTTCATTCATCCAGCACATCATTTCGGTTCATCTCCCACAGAGAAAATGATCCTTGAATGGAGTAAACAAGGAAAAACTGAAGCTGATGGGATAAGAGAAATGTAGTCTTCTTAAGGTTGGTCATAAATGGGCACAACTAGAGAAAGTGAAGGATAGCAGAAGTGTGGAAGTTTTGTAATGCAGTAACGATCCAAATTGTTATGTACGATGCAAAAAGTTGCAGAAAAAGTACTACCGTAAATACCCGCGTATAATGCGCACTTTTTTTTGTAAATATTTGAGTTAAAAATTAGGATGTGTGTTATACGAGGGTACATAATCTTCCTATTTTCAGTTGACCCCATATTTCCACAATTTCGGCACAGTAATTACTGCCCGGGTATCCTCATAATTTCATTGGTGATTTTTACGAAAAGTAAGATAGATAATAGTTAAAATTTATTTATTAATTTTACAAACATTCAATAATTACATATGAAAAGAATGAATTCAGTATTTATTTATTTTAAAAGCCAAGAAATACTTCGTCACTGGACCATTCTTCTTCGATGTTGTTATCGGAATCGGCATCTTACGCATGATGTCACCCTACACCGGCGCCCGGCCTGGTGATACATGATTTATTCTTGATTCTTAGTCTGTAGTTAATTATGGTTATTTGCTATCGTGTTTACGTGCTCCAGAGTGTTTTAATAAGGGTAAAACTGAAGGTTGGGCGAACCCGTCCACCTTAGGCGTGACAAAAACGTATGTAAAAAATAGGATTATTGTTATTCCTTACTTTTATTAGCTCAAAGAATGTCATATGCCATACTTTAAAATGAATATAATTCGATTTGTGTATATCCTAATATTACTTTGTAAGTAAACATAGAGTATGTAATGATTGAGTTATCTGACGATCTTTTGGAACGTTATTCGAAAATTTCATTTTGCACTTATATTATGTTACCAATTCATAATACGAATAATTCGATCATTGCTTTAGAACACTTTACACCATCTACTTTATTCTGGAACGGTAACGCCAAAAAAAATCTGTGCGCACTATACGCGGGTATATATGCGGGTATTTACAGTAAATGAGCATACTTATCAGTATTACATATGCATTGCATTTAACATTCATCACAAAAACAACAAAAAATAGATTATTAATATTTAATTGTGAAAATTTTGTTTATATATACAGTAATAACTCATGTAACCTGAATTCCAAGGATGCATTTTCATTATTAACCTTTAATATATATATATGCTCACAGTGATTACAATTTTGGCGCATTGCGATGTTTTAGTTCCTAATGGGCGATTAATGCCATGGGGCAGTATAATTCATGTAGATGCTATAAATATTTTATATATATCTAGGAGAAATAGCGATACATATATTGAGGTCACAATGACTGCAAAACTGAAAACAAATGCTTGCGCTATTAGTTATTAGTTTCAGGTGATTCAGTATGCTAAAATGCATGGAAACCAAGCAGAAGCACATCCTGTCGGTTCACCTCCCACAGAGAAAATGTTCCATGAATGGAGTAAACGAGGAAAAACTAAAGCTGATGGGATAAGGGAAATGTAGTCTTCTTAAGGTTGGTCTTAAATTGTCACAACTAGAGGAAGTGAAGGATAGTAGAAGTGTGGAAGTTTGGTGTCGCTGTAACTATCAAACTTTTTATGTACGATGCAAAAAGTTGCAAAAAAAGGACTAGATGAGCATACTTATCGCTATTTACTATGCATTTCATTTATTATTTATGCAATTATATTAAAATATCACCATGAAATAGGTATTTTTGGTAAAGGTTACCTATAAACGCAACGTGTGCAGCACACTCCAACAGCTTTAATTAATACGACTGCCGGGTTCACACTATACAAGTCTCGAAGCAATTATATATGTATTAGATCATCCCTATTTATTTTATGAATGAAATCTATCTAAAACATTATATTTAACTGTTATCATGCTGGAATATTTTGTGTAAATGTTGCTGGATATGGACTTAATCACCGCTGGAAATGATACACGACTTGGCCCTCCCTAAATGCCTTGCTAAGACAAAATACTTTTTTCCTGAATAATCTTCTAATAATATCATACCCTGGTGCGTGTTATATGCTGAGATATATGGTATTAAATTTGCGGCCTACAAGGTACAATATTATCGAAAATCTCAAGTGTGTGCATTTTACCCAAACATGCTGCACCTGGAAAGAAACAAAAAATCACAATGACTTTCGAACCAAAAGAAATGCCACCAAAATGTTTATTACAATAGAATTTTTGGAATATGATATGTCAAACTATGAAATTTTTCTCACGGAACTCTGGCTCTACCGTAGCGACTACCTACAAATACTGGCATTTGTAACTCTGTCATCAATAATATTATAATTTCTTTTCCTTTTTATTTGTTTCAGTGAGTATGTTATGTTTTGATACACATTATACTGCGAATTGAATCACCAAGTCATTTAGCAATGTCATAGTGAATGTCAATGATTATCTCACATTTTTGGATTTTTAGATTTTGTTTCCTTGCATATAAGCTGCATCCTCATTTTGGAGATGAAAATTTTGGAGGAAAAGTGCGGCTTATATGTGAGTAAATAGGGTACCTTCGAGGTTTGCTTATCATTAGAAACTCAAGAAAATGCTGATCATGACAAAAGATGTTGGTCTACATACTTAGGAATTTCAATGGCATAACTGTAGGAAGAGTAGGAAAAAATAGAAAAGCAATGGAAAGTATATAATTCCATTCACCCTACTATCCTTCATTCCTCCTCCCACAACGTAAAACTGAAGTGCAAATGTTATGCCTGTGAGTCATTTGAGGTTCCTAGCTTGTTTGTATCCTATAGATTTGCATATAACATGAAACTTGAAAAATCATTCTAGGGTAATATATCATTACGATAATATAGATCTTCATATAGTGGAAACTCAAGAGAAAGTTAATGGGCATATTATCATAACAGATTTTTGTCTTCATACTTAAGAATTTCACTGGGATAACTGTAGAAAGAGAAAGAAAAGATAGGAAAGCAATGGAAACTATATAATTACATTCAATCTAATATCCATCCAAGCAATGGAAACTATATTATTACATTCACTCTAATATCCATCCTTGCGCCTGATGAAACGCTGACATGGAAGTACGAATGTTGTACATACGACGATATTAGGTACTTAGCAAGTTTTTATTCCCAAGGTTTGCTTTTTGTTAGAAACTCAAGAAATCTTTAATATGGCATGATATGATGATGAAAGAGGTCTTCTTCTTATGCTAGAATTTCACAAGGATAGATGCAAGAAGAGAAATGAAGGATAGTAGAACTATGGAAATTATATAATTCCATTAATTCCCCAATCCCTCATTCCTCCCCTCACTAAGTTGACTTGAAAGCACAAATATTATGCCTGAGATTCACATGGGTTCACAGATATTTTATTTCCTAAAGTTTTACCTATTGTTAGATACTCAAGAAATTATTGTAGGGTAACATATCATGACATATGATATAAGTCCAAACATTTAGGAATTTCACAGGGATAACTACTAATTGAATAATGAGATTTAGAACAGCGATGGAAACTTAAAAATTCAGTTCACCTTCAAATCATTAATTCCTCCAACCAAAACGTTAACGAGTAAGTTCAAATACTATGCATGTAACCCATTTCGGGTGCCTAGCTTGTCCTTATCCTAAATTTTTTTAGATTATGACCCCCAAAATCAGCCTGCGTCATAAACGCCGATGATTAGTTTGTTACTGTTCTTAATACTGACACTAGGAGCACAATCATCCCCAAAATGGAATAATTGGAAGTCATTCGTCGCAAAACCAATAAAATACGCATTATTAATATTTAATAGTGAAAATTTTGTTAATATATACAGTAATAACTCATGTAACCTGAATTCCAAGGATTCATTTTCATTATTAACCTTTAATATATATATATATATATATATATATATATATATATATATATATATATATATATATATATATATATATATATGTTTCCTTGTTACTTTGTAACTATTCGGACTCTACCTCATCACACTCCCTCTTTATTGGCTATCCACCCCTCCTACTCCCCACCTCCTCCAATCATCAACCTTCCCACATCACCCTGTCATTCCCCGCCCAGTGTGTCACTTTACGTTACTCTTTCGCTGAAGAAGGGCTTAGGCCCGATAAGCTTGCGTGTGTTTTTGTGTTCGTGTGTTTTACGTGTCTCTTCGACGCCCCCAGCAGCCTGCCAGCTTGGTCCTCAACTTGGTGAGTGTCCGCTGGGCTTCCCTCAACACCTTGTTGCCACTCTCATCGCTACCTTTTCTTTTCCTTTAGTTAATATATATATATATATATATATATATATATATATATATATATATATATATATATATATATATATATATGCTCACAGTGATTACAATTTTGGTGCATTGCGATGTTTTAGTTCCTAATGGGCGATTAATGCCATGGGGCAGTATAATTCATGTAGATGCTATAAATATTTTATATATATCTAGGAGAAATAGCGATACATATATTGAGGTCACAATGACTGCAAAACTTAAAACAAATGCTTGCGCTATTAGTTATTAGTTTCAGGTGATTCAGTATGCTAAAATGCATGGAAACCAAGCAGAAGCACATCCTATCGGTTCACCTCCCACAGAGAAAATGTTCCGTGAATGGAGTAAACAAGGAAAAACTGAAGCTGATGGGATAAGAAAAATGTAGTCTTCTTAAGGTTGGTCTTAAATTTTCACAACTAGAGGAAGTGAAGGATAGTAGAAGTGTGGAAGTTTGGTGTCGCTGTAACTATCAAACTTTTTATGTACGATGCAAAAAGTTGCAAAAAAAGGACTAGATGAGCATACTTATCGCTATTTACTATGCATTTCATTTATTATTTATGCAATTATATTAAAATATCACCATGAAATAGGTACTTTTGGTAAAGGTTACCTATAAACGCAACTTGTGCAGCACACTCCAAGAGCTTTAATTAATACGACTGCCGGGTTCACACTATACAAGTCTCGAAGCAATTATATATGTATTAGATCATCCCTATTTATTTTATTAATGAAATCTATCTAAAAGATTATATTTAACTGTTATCACGCTGGAATATTTTGTATAAATGTTCCTGGATATGGACTTAATCAGGGTTGGAAATCATATAGGACATGGCCCTCCAATGCCTTGGTGAGGCAAGATAATTTTTTCCTGAATAATCTCTTAAAAATCTTATATCCTGGTGCACGTTATATGTCGAGAAATATGGTATTAAATTTGCAGGCTACAAGGTACAATATTATTGAAAACCTCAAGTATGCGCATTTCACCCAACCATGCTGCCCTCGGAAAGAAATGAAAAATCACAATGACTTTCGAACCAAATGAAATGCCACCAAAATGTTTCTTAACACTTTGTGTGCCGGTGCCCTTTAAATTTACCAGCCCTTGGGGCCGGCCATTTTCTGTGCCACCGCATGAATGGTATAAGCATTCAATAAAACACACACAACTCCTGAACTACTGGATATATTTTAATGAAATTTTAAATGCATAGAGATTATATACCAGAGTAATCAATTAGAGTGTGGTATTGTTCAAAACATGTCCCTCTATGGAGTGGAACACAACAAAATCCACAAATAAAGCGGGTTTCACTTCTCTTTTTCTTGGCTGCACACACTCTACATGGTCTCTGAGGAATTTTCTTGCTCCCAGCACTAACTATTTTCTCTACTTTATGCTTTTTCATGTCCATTGAAAGTCTTCCTGGTGGGTCCATCTTAGGTGCACGCCTTGTAGGAGAAATGTGAATGTTTTTCTCTTGTGTGTCTGAGATGGGCTCTTCTGGGCTCGTGTCTGGCAATGAGATGGGCTCGTGTGTCTGAGATGGGCTCACCCAGTTTCTGGCTACTTCATGCAGGAATTTTTTATACATAATTTGTTTTCCATTGAGCTCTACATACACCCTAAAAGAATTGAATAGGGCACAGTTCAACAAATACAGTACTGTCTTCTTTGACCACTTCGTGGTCTTTCTCATTATTGTGCAATATGACAGATATTGGTCCGCACGGTCTACTCCCTTCATATACTTGTTGCATTCCAAGATGGACTCCGGCTTCCTTATTCTCTCTCCAGTTTTTCTGTCCCTCTTCTCAGATTCTAGGAGCCGTGAAGAATGAATGGTAGAGATCATGCGAACCTCCCGCTTGTCTTTCCAAATTTGCACGAGAACATCTTTTTTTCTTCGGAATGCTGACTGGCCTTTCTGTAGTTTCATGGATTTCAGACATTCAGGAAGACCTCTATTTATTCTGACTGTGCCACAGATTCTTGTTCTGTTTTGGAGAAGTTTTTCGGCAATGCTTACACTATTATAATAGTTATCCATGTAAACATGGTGCCACAAGCCTGTATTTGGCCCTAAAACTGACAGAATTGTATCTTCCAACTTATTACCCTCACCGGTATAAATTTGCAAATTGCAAATATACCCAGTGATCGCTTCACATACCATACGCACTAATATTCCATATTTTGTCAGCTTGGCAGGGTTGTATGTACGAAAAGATAGTCGCCCTCGCCATGGTATCATGCCCTCGTCAAGTGACAGTTCCTGCCTAGGTTTGTAGACACTTGCAAATTTCTTTAGAAGGTTGTTCAAAACTGGTAAAACCTTGAATATCCTCCCTGAATTTTCTGGGACATCTTCATTATTTGAAAAATGCCATGCCTGCCATATTTGGCGGAACCTGTTTCTACTCATTACCTTTGAAAATATAGGAGTTTCTGTTAGAGGGTCCAGTGTCCAGTAATCACTTATTCTGTCTTTGTGCACCTGCCCCATAAGGATAACCAAACCTAAAAATTTTTTCATTTCTCCAATGGTTATATCATGCCACTTCAAACTTTTAGGTGATTCTTTGTATTTATGGGCATTTTGCTCATGATAACGATTTGATTCCTCCACCATCATCGAAAAGAGGTCATCCCCAATAAACAAACTAACTACGTCACTCACATTTTTTGGATCATGTGGAGTAATTTTCACACCTGGTGTGCCAGCAAATGTTTCTAAAGCAGTAATAATGTCGTTGTCCAACCAAAATAAAACATCGCCACTCGTCGTGTTAGTCACACCATTACTGTCATCAACTTCAGAATCGCTGGAATACTGCAAAGGTAGAGCACGAACAGTTTTCTTGGTAATTATTATATCTTCATCACTGTCACTTGGCATTTCATTATCGTTTTCCTCAGAACTTCCATCAGTTCCTTCACAACTTGGGACATCAGACAAATTATCGGCAAAAACTTCGTTTAAAATTTCATTTTTGCACTTTCCCCCTCTGTTCTCAGCAGCCATGGTAACAATAAATGTCACAGGTTAAAAAAACTGTAATATCTCTCATAAAACACCTTACACTTTCACCAAAACAATGTGTAAAGCTTCTAGACTGAGTACGATCAAAGAAATAGCTCCTAATAGTTCCAAATAAATCCACCGTGGCGCGAAAAACCGGAGACTAGATGAACACGTATTAATACGTGAGCGGCCACCTGATACTGGTGACAAAAACATGTACTAATACGTGAGCGGACCACAAAGTGTTAATATAGAATTTTAGGAATATGATATGTCAACCTATGAAATTATTCTCATGGACCTCTGACTCTACCGTAACGACTACCTGCAAAGGTTTGTTTTATGTTAGAAACTCTAGAAATCTTTAAAATGGCTTCATAACGTAATGACAGAGTTCATTCTTCTTATGTTAGAATTTCACAAGGATAACTGCAAGAAGAGAAATGAAAGATAGTGGAACCTTGGAAACTATATAATTCCATTGATTCCGCAATCCTTCATCCCTCCTCTCACAAAGTTGTAGAAATCATTGTAGGGTAACATATCATGACATATGATATAAGTCCACATATTTAGGAATTTCACACGGATAACTACTAATTGAATACAGAGATTTATAACAGCGATGGAAACTTAATAATTCCGTTCACCTTCAAATCATTCATTCCTCCGACCAAAACGTTGACGAATAAGTTCAAATTCTATGCAAGTAACGCATTTGGGGTACCTAGCTTGTCTATATCCTAAATTTTTGTAGATTATTAGTAATTCAGGAGAAGTGGATGGGCATAATATTATGCCAAATGATGTCTGTATTCAAACTTGAGAATTTCACGCAGGGAAGTGCAGGGAGAGAAGGGAATGATAGTCGAGTGTTGAAAACTATATAATTCCATTTCCCCCTATCCTTCCTCCCCCTCCACAACAAAGTTGACTTGGAAATACAAATTTTATGCATGTGACCGATTTGAGCTACCTAGCTTGCGTACACCGTACTTACTCGCTTATAAGCCATCACTGTATATCAGTCTCACTCATTTTATTGAGACTCAATCTAGGGAAAAGAAAGTTCTCGAAAATAAGCCCCACTTCAAAAATCGCAATTACACAAAACATTCTGGGTAATAATATTATAATTTCTTTTCCTTTTTATTTGTTTCGGTGAGTATGTTATGTTTTTATACACATTATACTGCGAATTGAATCACCACGTCATTTAGCGATGTCATAGTGAATTTCAATGATTGTCTCACATTTTTGGAGTTTTAGATTTTGTTTCCTTGAATATAATCTCCTCCTCCTCATTTTGGAGATGAAAATTTTAGAGGAAAAGTGTGGCTTATATGTGAGTAAATAGGGTATCTTCGAGGTTTGCTTATTATTAGAAACTCAAGAAAATTCTGATCATGACAAAAGATGTTGGTCTACATACTTAGGAAT